>FJUW01000061.1:515369-536138 GCA_900074885.1 Rhynchosporium graminicola
GATTCTAGAGATCTCTCGGATAGCTGGGAATTTGAACGTAATTCAGCCTCAGAAGCACTAGTATTACTGCGAAGTCACTCTCGGATACTTCGAAACTCGTTCCTTCGTGCGTACGAAGTAAAACAGCAGACGAATTTTAGGTAGAAACTTCCCTATAGGCCCTAATATTTATTATCCCCTTACCTGACTTTAACCTTCCGAAAGTAGCTCTAATAGCGAAAAACCTTACTTTTAAGCTAGGACGAAGTAGCTTATTACCCTAGCGGAAATTATCGGAATTCGACTCGTAATCCCCGTACCCCGGTACAATTTAGCCCCCCTCGGCAGAATCGACCTCTCTCTACTAGAACCTTTAATTTAATACTTTCTATATCTACTTAATAAAGATATCTGACTCTCCTTAATCTTTTAGCTTCTTTAGAATTCGATTTAGACTTTCGTTTCTTTCGTAACCTTCAAGTGTTTCAATCACTCGCTTAGCCTCGCTTATTCAGCAAAACTCGGTATCACAATTACCGAGTTACTTAGAACCACGGTATCTCTCGGAGATTGCGTTTCCCTCTGCAGAAGAGATGATCTCGGTACTGAATTAGTATCTACGGTTTCGGTTTAATGGAAATTTGTAAGGTTATCTTAATATTTAACTGCGTTTTATACTTACTTTATTTCCTTAGTTACTTCGATTCTTTAAGGCTCGAGGGCGAGCCTTTATCTTAGAAGGGGGTAATATGACGGCGTATAGTATACGTGGCAGATACGGGCCAGTATCGGTGCCTTAGGTATACCCTCCTTATATATATAGAAGGTGCAGACTCCTTTAGAGCTCTGCATCTTTCTGTTTCCTTCGTACCAGACTATATAAGATCGCTCTTAGCCTCCCTACTTGTTTATTCTTGCTTATATACCGCCTTAAGTCTTGTGTCGTTACAATAGTATAGAATACTAATTGCTTATTTACTAAAACGATCTATAAATACAAGAACGTTATCGTAACTATATTTATCGCGATTAAAGCTATAATAATCGACTATAATATACTCCTATAGGCGTGATAGTACTAGTAAGGGCTATAGGAGTCCGGGCTTCTTATCTCGTAGCACTTGAATTCGTCGGTAAGTATAGTAGTTGCAGTAGTACTAGTTAATAGTTAAAGCGATCCCGTACTAGTAGTATTATAATAATAGGAGTTATAAGGTCTTCTTTGCACTTAGATAAGCAGTTTCTAATCGATCGTGTACTTCGCGTATAAGTAGCGTGCGAAGGTATAAAACGTTAAGTACGATTAATCTTCCTTCGTAAAGTAGAAGATCTTTTTCTATAGTTAGTTTTCTAGGAGTAGTAGAGAGAGCTTATTTCCGTAGTACTTAGAGTAATAGCGTAGCGCGATTAGCTTCAAGTACTTACTATACTATAGAGAAAACTAGCGATAGGTTAGCGACTTCTAAGGCGTTAATAAGTTTAAAGCTATCTATAGAGTCAGAACTATTCAAGAAGTTACTTATAAGTAGTACTAGATCGATTTAGTTTTCGCGTAGTAATTATTATAAACGTTAAGTTCTCTTAGTGTTATTTTAATTATCTAATTTATCTGCTCTACGAGAGAGAGCGTCAGTAAGTAGATTATGCTTCCTAAGTCGATAAGTAATTATGAAGTTATAATCTGCAAGTAGCTCTACTTATTATACTTATCGTGCGTTTAACTACTTAGAGGTTATAAAGTACTTAAGAGCTTTATAGTTAGTAATAACGCGGATCTAATATAGTACGCCTACGAGTTCAGATCTCTAGTTACTAAAAGATTATATAATTACAAGTATTTCCTTATCGTAGATAGCGTAATTAAGCTCGGCTAGTAGTATAGTCTTAGAGAAGTAAGCTACTAAGAACTAGTCTTTATCGTGCTATTACGATAGTACACCTGCTATTACTCTATTACTAGCGTCTATTTCGATTATATAAGATAGAACTTACTAATAGTAGTAGAGGAGTAGTACCGAAGTAAGAGCGTGCTTTAAGTAGTTAAAGGTATCTTTATACTCTTTAGCGAACCGAAATAACATATTATTTTTAGTAAGTTATATAAGAGGTTTCGCGATTATTCTATAGTCTTTAATAAATCGCTAGTAGAAGTTGCAAAAACCTAAGAACGATTATACGCCCTTAACTATAGTTAGGTAGCTCTAAGATCGTACGATATTAACCTTTTTAGGGTTTACCTCGATTCCAGAAGTAGAGATAATAAATCTAAGGTATTTAATATAAGTAATATTGAATTTATACTTCTTAAGGTCGGCTTATAATCTAGCGTCTTATAATTATTATAGTACCTTATATACGTATAATTAATACTATAGTAGGTCGTTAGAGTAGATCAGAATATTATCTAAATATACTATATAGAAGTCGTCCAGGTAGTTAAATAAGATATTATTCATATACCGCTAGTATATCGCAGGGCCGTCAGTTAGACCGAATAGTAGTACCTTGCATTTATACGCTCTATAGCAGGTCCGGAAAGTCGTATACTCTTTAGAGGCTAGATCCATTCGAATTCGGTGGAAAGCTTAGCGAATATCTAGTTTAGTAAAGATCTTAGCGGTAGAGATTCTAGCTAGCGTTTCGTCGATTAATAGCAGTAGGTATTAATCCTTTCTCATGAGATTATTATATATACGAAAGTCTATATAGAACCGTAGACTTCTATTAGCTTTCTTAACGAAAAGAATAAGTGCAGCATATAGTACTTAAGAAGGTTTAATGAAACCTTTAGCTAAGTTATTAGTAATATACGCTTTTACTACTTTAAGTTCCTTAGCTGATATCTTATATAAGAGAGAGTATTTGAAGCTCTTTTCGGCCCTTTCCTTAAGCTTAATTCAGTGATCGCATGAACGATAAGAAGAGAGAATATCGCTAGCTTCCTTAGAAAAGACATATGCCTACTAGCTATACTCGTGAGGAATCCGTAGTTCTGAATCTAATTCGCTTAAGCTAGTAGTAAATTGCTAAGCGGTTTTATAGCGTTCCGTAAGGTTAATAGTTAAAGATATAATAGTAGTATTACGTTACTAATCTGCGATTCGGTCGTTAAGAAGCTTATCTATCTCGTAGAGAGTAATAGAGAAGATCTTATCGTTAGAAGACTTCTAGCGTTCATATAAGAGATAGAAAGCTAAGCCGCTGATTATATAGATCTCTAGCGTAGGAGGCTCTTAGAGAGATCTAAGCGCACGAGGAGGTAGTCTTTATTAATATTAGCGCTTTCGAAATGACGTAATAGCTATATTTATACCTAGAGTAGCTTCTATTAACTCGCGAGATAGTATTCCTAGTAACTATTGATCTATAGTATAATGTAACGTTCCTGGTTCTGACTAGTACGCGGTATATAGGCTCGTCGGTTAGTATTAGCTATAAAGTAAAGTAAATAAGAAGTTCGGTTCTTAATTGGAATTAAGACGTTATAAGCAGGTATTAATTACTATATGAATTTAAGCACGAAGCTCCTATCTAATAGCAGAAGTGCTAGTCTTATATAGAATCTTCGTTCCCTTATACTAGCTATATAAGACTATCTTACAGAGCGCGTAAGCTCTCGCGACTTATCTAGTAGTCTAGTATATCACGTGATCCTAGATCACTTATAGCTATAATACTATTATTACTTTAATATAGGTAGATATATAGTACTACTCGCTAGTTTATACTATAACTATATTAGTGCTTTTCCTCTAATAGTACTAACTCTTTTCTAGTACTAAAACCCGTCTAGTACTTACTACTAGATAGTACTATTATTATTCTAGTACTAGGACGGTTTTAGTGCCAAGAACTATGCTAGTTCGTGACATATAAATTGTATAAGCGTAATCTTATATATAGGTCTTTAACGTAGAGACTTCTAGTTAGGGTTAAAGTAGAGATTCACGCGAGATATAGGTAATAACGTTACTAAATTATATATACTTCGGACGTATATTAGTAGCTCTAGCGTATAAAGACTTATCTCTGCTACTCTTTTCTTATTCTTCAGATAATAAAGACTTAGGCTCGGCGTATCTATAGGAAGTGATAGAAACGCTAGTAGAAGTACGTTTCCGAGCGTTTAGTAGCGGTTATTTAATAATAGATATAGAGTTAGTAACTGCTTAAATATTAATAGGAGAGCTAGCTGCGTTTCGCTATACCTCGTACGCTTCCTAGAACTGATTAAAGCGTCTGTCTCGTTCGTAAGCGTCGTATTAATAGCGCTAGTAAGTACGGTGTTTACGTAAGTCCTTGATTTCGATCGGAGAGCTATAAACGTCACTAGGAGGAGTGCATAGTAGCTAAATAATCTATCGTTTAGAGGCATCTAAGAGTACTTAATATTCCGAAAGCTAGGTCCTTCCGAGTATAATACTATAGTTTCCGAGAGTAGTAATAAGAAAGGGGGTAAATACCTGAACGCGGCGATCTACTATTAAGTTAAGTATTATATAGTAACTAATTATACTACTATTAACGCTATTAAAACCTTTAATAGGGATTGCGTTTAGCAGAGAGTGAATTAAAGGTTTTAGAAAGAAGGAAAGAGATTTAAGAAAAGAATAATTAAAAAAATAGTATTTATTAGCTCCAGAATTAAGAAGTATAAGTAGCTTATACGAAAGTCTATTCTTAGTAAGAGTAGCACGTGTAGTAAATGATTAACTACTAAGAAGCTTCGTAAGGTTAAGATATCGCATATCTCGCATACTACCTAGGAAGGAGTCTTTCCTTAGGCGTAGTCTTTTACTAGCGGAGGTTTGATATACTCCTAAGCGTTATCGTACGTATCTTCGTTATTATTATCTTCTGACTCGCTATTAACGTCGTTATTAGTATCAATCGCGTTAATACGATACAGAGTATTAGGTCGAGCTGACGATAAGCGTAAGTATAAGGTAAGCGTGAAGTGACGAGAAGTATTCGCTAGCGATAGAGCTCGCGTAGTATCGCTTCGCACTTACTATAGCATACGACTCGTAGAGGTTTGATTACTAGTCGAACTAGTATTCTCGGGAGTAGGAAGGCCTAGTTGCGGATAAGAAGAAGAGTTAGTAATATAGCGCTAGGAGGAGGTATTAATAGGGCGTTCCCAGGTCGCGCTAGCCTTAGCCGAAGACTCGAAATAGTAGGTCTTTTCGATAAATTAGCCTTAGTCTTCAGCTTATATAGCCTTAACGTATTCTTCTAGTGTTCTTAACGTTCGGTACTATTAGAAGAGCTATTTCCGAAGCTATACAAGTAGCTTTTCTTATAGGTCCATTTTCAGAGTCGATTGATTATTTATACTAGCTTTACGAGCTAGCGTACGGAATTCCTAGTAGAACGTCCAAAAGGTCTATTTATACTCTTTCTTTAGCGCTAAGTAGCTAGCTCTTATAGTTTATTAGTTATATGGATTCGATAAGAAGGAGACGAGTTAAGTGATCATATCAAGCGAATCGATCATATTACCTTCCTTATTATATTCTAGTTCTAGGAACGCGAGTTCTAGGTAAGTTCTAGCTATCCCTTCTATTTAATTAAGTAACTAATCTTTATAGTGATCTTCGTCAAGGAAGTAGCTAGAGTAGCGCCGGAGAGTATTACGTATCTATACTTCCTAGAGCTTTAGAGAGTAATCGATTCTATCAGAGAGTTTATTTAGAAGGTTCGGAATCTTCTTAATACGAGTAGCGTAAGATATAGAAGAAATTCCACTTATAAAGTATTCTCTACGAGAGTTTTCTTCAATTAATAATAGAGGAGTTAGCGAATGAGGATCGTCGAAAGACACAGATTTAGTAGTACGAGTAGCTATCGTTTAGCGTACCTCACGCAGTTTATCTATAATTATTATAATTAATCTACTATATCCTTCTTTAATTATATTTCCTCCGCGAGCCTTCTTTCTGCCTCTTGCAGCTAGTAAGCACGATCTTCCCATAAGTTACTTACAGTTACTATTACTATAGGAGTATTATCGGGGAGGTTTAGTAACTCAGTGAGTTCGTTAATTATAGTAGGAGTTAGAGAGCTCAACTCGGATGAAGCGTCGTCGCGAGCACTCTCTACTATAGAGAAGGGTAGATTACAGCGAGTATTACGAGTCGCCGAAGAATAAGTAGAAGTAGAGGGAGTTAGAGAACCGGTCGTCGATTTATCGGACTTAGGTTACTTCTATTTAGGTACTATTCTTCAAGTTTATACTTAGTATAGGCCTTCTCTATATAGCGGAGTCTCCTGCGTTTAGTAGCTCTAGGCATAGAGGTATAATATAAGTAGATATTTACTATCTTCCTAGATATAAGTAAAAGAGTTATAGATAATATAACGCTTACTCTATGAAGGTCTTACTCACTACCTAATAGGTAAGACCTTATATTGCATAGAATATAAAGTAGTAAGAATCAACTTAGAATCTATAACTAAAGAGTGAAGAAGTAGAGAGAGAAGGGAAGTATATATATAAAAAGGGGCCCCTAAACTCTACTCGTGTAATCTCGCTTAGCAGTAAGTGTTTCCACTAATAGGGGGAAACCTCTAAACCTCCAATCTGACTAGTCGTCACAATAGTCGGATATTTCTCAGCTTGTAATTTTATTATATTTTTAACGAATATATCGAAGATTCGTAGGCACTTTTATATATACTCTAACTCTCTTTCGCTAAGAAGTAATATATTTCTATACTTCTTAAACGACTTACTATCGGAAGTAGATATTACTACTGATATAGCAGGCTATAGATTAAGGAAGTTTTTAAGTATATTAGCTATAGAAGACTACCTTGTTTTTTAATCTATATTAATAATTATATTCATAAGTATATTATTATATAAATATTAGATAAAAAGATTAATAACTTACCTAATTACGGAAAGCGAGGATTTTTAATCTCTAGAGCCTCTATATGCCTTTTTAAAGCTCTAGTATTCTCTCCCGAATATTTAAAGCCTAATATAATAGTCCTTATCTTTTTCCATAGAGAAGTATCTATTAAAATTAATATATATATTAATAATAGAAGAATATAACTTACTATTATTTAAATCCTCCTCTCTATTATTCTCGATATTTACTATATCTTCTCTATCGTTAAGTTCGCTATAAGCGTCTTTAATAATATTCTTTAATATATCTTGAACAATAAGATTAATTACATGAGCTATACACGCTATATCTCCTTGAAACTTTATTCCTTTTATATCATAGTCTTTGATAAAGGCTTCTATAAGAGTATCGTTTGAGCTAGCGTTATCTCGAGTGATACAATATATAGTTAGTTATTTATATTTAATATAAAAGAAAGGATTATTATAATACCTTATAATTCTATCTTGAATATTCCACTCTTCTAAAGCTTTAGATAAAACCTTAAAGAGATATCTTCCGGAGTAAGGCTCGTTTAAATAAGCTATACTAATAGGGTGTGACTTAAGCTTAAGGCTACTATCGATATAGTATCTACATATATAGTTAGTATTATATATATCTTACTAGTAAGTAATAAATTAATTAAAGGGAAACTTATATAGTAATACCTAGATAAGAGTCTTGATTTATAGCAGTCCACGCGTCTAAAGTCAAAGAGAAATATATATTCTCTTTAATATTAAGATTAAAATCTTCTTAAATTTTCTCTTTTCTTTCTTTATATATACTACTTAGATAGTCGTGAAGTATTTTATTATAAAGAAGGGGAGATTGCCTATTATATAGAATTAATATAAGATATATAATAATATAATAAGAAAACTTACTCGTTTAAATAAAGAGTTAACTCTCTAAAAGAAGTACTTGAAATACTTCTAAACGAAAGATTATTTTCGNTATCGATATAGTATCTATATATATAGTTAGTATTATATATATCTTACTAGTAAGTAATAAATTAATTAAAGGGAAACTTATATAGTAATACCTAGATAAGAGTCTTGATTTATAGCAGTCCACGCGTCTAAAGTCAAAGAGAAATATATATTCTCTTTAATATTAAGATTAAAATCTTCTTAAATTTTCTCTTTTCTTTCTTTATATATACTACTTAGATAGTCGTGAAGTATTTTATTATAAAGAAGGGGAGATTGCCTATTATATAGAATTAATATAAGATATATAATAATATAATAAGAAAACTTACTCGTTTAAATAAAGAGTTAACTCTCTAAAAGAAGTACTTAAAATACTTCTAAACGAAAGATTATTTTCGATAATAAATCGAATTAAAAGCGACTTATATTTCTTTAAATTAAAGGGCTCTTTTATAAGCGAAGCAGGCCGCTTAAGACCTCTAAAGGCTTGAGCTATAGTAGTTTGACTACTATTACTTCCTTAACTAAAGGCTTCTTCGATATCGGAAGTATCTAATAATAGTTAGTTAGTTTAATAAAGAAATATAATATATATATATAGTACTTACTTGATTCCGAGTCTAATTGTATTAAGACTTGTTGCGAGGATATGGGTCTTGGTATGGATCAGGTGACTGTAGTCACGTGCATAGTCCGTGCGGATATTCCTAGATAATATCTTCTGTCGACTCTCCATAGTAATTAGTACTGCAATACAACTAATATCATTCAACTACTCTATGCCTTACTCTGAAGATCAACGTAACCTTACTATAGGTTATAAGCCCCGATAGCCAGAAGTAGAGTAGTACTTAAAGAAGCAGTAGTACTATGATTCTTAATAGTAAGCGTCGAACTATTTCTTAGTACTAAGAGTAGAGATTCAAGTTGCGAGCTTCCGATTAAGGTATAATATACGCGTATAGTCAGTTAAACTAGCGCGTCTTTCTATAGCAAATATAGTCGCGCAGAGTGCTAGTAGAGAGAGTTCTTCAGCTATCGCACTTACGCTATTATTAGAAGAAGTCGAAGAAGTGTACTCCGATAACTCTAGCTCTATTGAAGAGTCTTTAGAGTCTTCAACACTATAAACAAGCCGTATAATACTTAATACTCGTACTCGTATAGCAGTTAAAGTCGACGATTCCGAAATTATCGCATCTCGAGGTGCAGAGTCTTCCGCGCTAGCGCCGGAACCTACCTAAGTCCCTAGGACTTAAAATATACCCGATTTACCCCCTATAGACGCTAAATCGACGTCCTAGGACTATCCAGAGGATCCGGAAGACCCGGAATCGGAACTTATTACTGCGATTACGCTAGAGCTATATAAACATAAGAAGATAAGTAGCTCTACCTCTTTAAACTTAGCAGATAGCTATAAGCTTAAGGGAAGAGAGAACTACACGAAATAGAGAGATAAGGTACTAAATATTACTAAAACTAATAGAATCAGCAAGTTTCTTAACGTTAAATCGCGTGACTACGTACCTAAAGAGGTAGACGAATAGGACGATAAGGTCGACGATAAAGCCCTTAAGAAGTAGCAAGATTAGGAGTCTAGAGAGAGTTAAATAAAGCTAGTAATCATATTAAATTATAAGGCCGGACCTCTCGCGTATATAACTAGTAAAACTACCGTATTAGATATATAGGAGGCCTTATAAGCGCAGTACGAAGGAGGTAGCAATATACTAGTATATAACGCTATATAAGATTACGTTAAGTTCTAGTATAACGATTTCAACTCCCTAGAGAAGTTTAATATCGCTTTTAAGCTCTTAATTATCAAATTAGAGACTTTAATAATAGCTCTACCTCCGGCATAATATCTAATCATATTTATTACTATAGTTTCAGAGAAGTAGCTTATATAAGCTGAAAGATAACGTTCTCTCTTAAGAGTTTCTTCTAGTAATAACTTAGACACGACCGAGAAGGCTAAATCAGAAGTAACTTTAGTTAGTTTAATTAAAGATATTACTAATAAGGTAAGAGCGAGTAACTCTACCGGAAAGATAGCAGGTTAAGCTCTATATAGCAATAAGTCTATACCTAAGAAAGGAAGCGGCGGAGGAGCTACTAAGCCGGCTAGTAAAGATCAGACTAGGCCGACTTATAAGTACTATAAATAGATATCGCTAAAGTATACTCTAGAGAACTATTTTATTATTAATAAACAGAAGAAGAAGGAGTTTAAGGAGAAGTCTAGAAAGAAGTAGATCCCGTATACCGAATAGCTAAAGAAGAAGGAGGGAGAGAGTAAGACTAATAAGTCTAATAAGAAGAAGACTAGTAATAGAAAGAAGAAGGAGAAGGATAATAATTCCGACGATAGTAGTATCTTCAGCGTAGCCCTTTTACTATATTTCCCTACTATTACGGCTTCTATAGCTATATTCTCTTACTATAATAAGTTACGATAGCTCTTCGATACCGGCGCTACAGAGCATATATCTAACGACTTTTCCAAGTTTACCTTATATACGCTAAGAGACGATTTATAGTATATACTCACTATTAATAAGCTATTACGCCCTATCGGGATTAGAAGTTATACGATTAAGGCAATAAAGACCGATAGTATAGTACGCATATTAGAGTGCTATAATATACTATATATCCCGTAGTCTCTAGTCTGCTTATACTCCGGTTCTAAATTAAATAAATTAGGAGGTTATTTACGTAGTTCTATTCTCTATACGTCTAAGGAGAAGGAGATCTATATAATTGACGAAGATCTATTTATTATTAAGGAGACCTCTAGCGCAAGGTACGCTAGCCTTCCGGGTTTAAGCTTACCTGTAGCAGTAGAGTAAGCTACAGTCGATATAGAGCTTTAGTATAGACGTATATATCACGCTAGCTTTGATGTAGTACGTCGCACTTAATCTATAGTTACTAGTATGAAGTTTATAGAGCTTAAGACTAGTAGAACTCGCCTTTACGTACTATATAAGAAAGGCCGACCTATTCGGAAGGTTAATAAGGTATCGGCACGTGCCCGACCTACTAGATCGATAGATGAAATCCATATAGATATAGTACACCTTAAACCTAAGGGTCTAAATAGTCACTCTTATGCCTCTATCTTCTCATATGCCTATTCGACTAGAAAGTAAGCTTTTACCTACGCTAAGAAGTCGGATATATACCTAGCTAATTAAAAGCTAATCAAGTTAGCCGAAACATAGTATTACCGCAAAATTAAGGTATAGAGATATAACGGGAGTAAGGAGTACTCTCCCTCTTAGATAAAAGAGCTTACTAACTACCTTGGAATACTACTAGAGGAGTCTACTCTATATACTCTAGAGTAAGATAGAAGAGCTAAACGCTCTATACGTATAATTATCGAGAAGGTACGTATAGTTATAGTAGATTAGAATATACCTGACTATATATAGCCGGAGATTCTACTCGCTTATATATATATCGCTAACCTTACTTCTACTTTAAGCGTAAAAAGGAAGACTCCTTTTAAGTGCTTCTAGGACGATATTAAGCTAAGGGTGAACTATACTCCCTCTATCAAGTATCTCCGTGTATTAGGATATCTTATCTTTATACTAATTAATAAGGAGAAGAGAGTCTAGAGCTATAAGGTAGCTCCTAGAGCTGAAAAGGGTATTCTAGTAGGATTTAAAGGTTATAATATCTATAGATACCTAGTTAATAGAAAGGTAGCTCGTACCTCTTATCTACGATTTAATAAAGACGGTTTAGTTATAGAACCTCACGAAGAAGACGCTATAATAGTACCTTAAACTAGGGGTGAATCTATTGATAATTTGAGCTAAAATCAGGACGCCGAAGTTACCGGTGACGCCGAAGTTACCGGTACTACTCCTGATATAGGTATTATAAGCTAAGACAAGGAGTCCGAAGTCGAAATCGATAGTACGGAAGATACCGAGTCTATAGTCACGGACGAAGTTCTAGCACTAGAAGTCGATATTCCGGAGCAAATTACTATATAAAAGAAGCGTGATAAGCCTCCTAGATCTAAGAACTATATGCCGGAGTATATCCCTAGGGCTATACGCTCTAGCTATAATAATCCGACTCCAAATTCGACGCCTAAGGTAACCCTAGAACCAAATAATAGCTACTCCTATACTATCTCTCTATTAGAAGAAGAGATAGAGAGTACTAGTTAGTATCGACTCGCCTTTTATACGGCTTAAGAAGAGTCGCTATTTTTGGACGATCCGACTAGTTTAGATCAAGCTATAAAGAGACCTAATTAGCTAGAATAGAAGAAGGCGGTTATTAAGGAGTACTGATCTCTTAAAGAGAAGTCGACTTAGAAGACTATAAGTCGCTCTAATATACTAAAAGGGTATAGAGTACTAGGTTCTCGTCTAGTTTTCAAGATAAAGAGAGATATAAACGGAAAGATCGATAAATATAAGGTCAGATTTATAGTTTAAGGTTATACTTAGCAATTTAGTCATAATTACGATTAAATATACGCTAGAGTCTATAAATCTTCTAGTTAGAAGATAGCCTTAGCAATTATAGCTAAGTACAACTTAGAAGTCGAACAGTTTAATATAGTTATAGCCTTCTTATATAGTAAAGCCGATACCTAAATATACGTCAAATTGCCGCTATTTTATAGATAATTTAAGCGTAGACTCATAGATAAGGAATATATACTCTTACTAAAAGCTCTATACGGCCTAAAGCAGTTACTATATCTCTAGTAAGAGACCTTACGTAAGGAGTTCGGTATTATCTATTTTATACCTTTGGAGACCGATAATTATATATATATCAACAGAGAGACTAAGATTATTATTATTACTTACGTCGACGATTTTCTAGTTATCTCAAAAACTAGATTAGCACTTAAAGAGCTCAAAGTGAAGCTTCTTACCGTATTCGATATCCTTCTAGCTAGACTAGCTAAGTACTTCCTTAGAGTCAGAATTATACGTAACAGAAAGAAGAAGACGATTTCTCTTTACTAAGATGCGTATATCGATAAGATATTAGATCGATTTAGAATAACTAACTATAAGAGCGCTAATACGCCTTTTACTACTAGTTCAGAGGTTTCTATAGTCAAATTCAAGGGAGTAGCTACTCTATAAGAAATCAAGCTATATCAATAGCTTTATAGTAGTTTATAGTACTTAGCTTATACTCACTGGGATATACTATACTACTGCTCTATACTATCACAATTTCTAATAAATCTATTACCTTAATACCTTACGAGCGCTAAGAGAGTACTTGCGTACCTATAAGGTACGAAGTACTACGCTACGACTTACGGAGGAGAAGTTACAAAAAGAGAGAAGATAAAATTAAGAGGTTTCTGCGACTCTAATTAGGCCGGTAACCGAATCGATAGAGTATCGTATACCGGAGTATATTTCTTCCTTATAGGAGGTGTTTTCTTAGCAATTTCAAAGCGATAGACTACTATAGCTCTTACTTCTACGGAAGCAGAGTATATAGCTATATGCGCCTTTACTAGAGAAGCATCATGGATACGCTAAGTACTAAAGGAGCTAGGCTATAATAAGCTAGACTCTAGGAGTATAGAGATATAGTACGATAATCAGGGAGCTTTATCTCTATCAGAGAACCCTGAATTACACCAGCGTACTAAGCATATCGATATCAAATTCCACTACCTTCGCTAGGAGGTCGCCAGAGGTTATTTAGACCCTTAGTATATACCCTCAAAAGAGAACGCGGCAGATAGTTTTACTAAACTACTTAGCCTATAAGACCTTAAGGCCTTTATAGTAATACTGAATATAACTGTTTTACACCTAGAATAAGGGGTATAGATATTAATCAGGAAGGCAGATTATCTTAAAGGAATTACAGAACCTAGGGTTTATCTAGTTCACGTGATATCGAGGTATAGTTCTAGTCTCTAGGGGTATCACTATACGTACGTATACAATAGTATAATCGACTAATTACAGAAGAAATTAGATCACTCGTACCTATAGAAGTTACTGACTTTATAGTATCTCTACAGAGGGGTATATTACGAGGATATAGGTCTTAGTATAGATCAGGTGACTATAGTCACGTGCATAGTCCGTGCGGATATTCCTAGATAATATCTTCTGTCGACTCTCTATAGTAATTAGTACTGCAATACAACCAATATCATTCAACTACTCTATGCCTTACTCTGAAGATCAACGTAACCTTGCCATAAGACTCTTTGAATATTATAAGCCTTATGATTAGCCTTATAGTAAGTAATATAATTACTTATAGAGTGATTAACTCTTTCATTTCTGAAATTCTGAAGACTTTTCTATTAAGATTATTATATTAGTATATATTATAATAATTAAGTGATAATAAAGAAGGTAATATACTTACGAGCAGCCTTTATAAAGACATTTAACTGTTACTAATCTAGGCCCCGTAGGGTCGGGATTAATAGGTTCTAAGGTCTTAGAGAATAGACCTTTCTTAAAGATAAGAGGTAAATCGTCGGTATTAATCGTATAATCGGGCTCGTTTTGAGCTCGATTAATACTAATAGCAGTCTGATACCCGGTAGAAGACATAATATATATATATATATTATAAAGTAAAATAGGTTAAGAAATAATAAGATAAGTATAAGAGTAATACTATGACGACTGGTCAGGTTTGGAGGTTTCTCCCTATTAGTAGAAACACTTACTGCTAAGCGAGATTACACGAGTAGAGTTTAGGGGCCCCTTTTCATATATATACTTCAATTCTCTCTCTACTTCTTCACTCCTTAGTTATAGATTCTTAAGTGATTCTTATTACTTCATATTTATAGTAATATGAGATCTTATTACTTAGGTAGTTTTAAGACCTTTCTAGAGTAAGCGTCGTATTATCTATAACTCTTTTACTTACGTCTAGGAAGATAGTAAATATCTACTTATATTATACCTCTATACCTAGAGCTACTAAACGTAAGAGATTACGCTATACGGAGAAGGCTTATACTAAATATAAACTTGAAGAATAGCACCTAAACCGAAGTAACCTAAGTCTGATAAATCGACTACTAGTTCTCCGACTCCTTCTATTTCCTATTCTTTAGCGACTCGTAATACTTGCTATAACTTACTTCTCTCTATAGTAGAGAGTACTCGCGACGATACCTCGTCCGAGTTAAGCTCCCTAACTCCTACTATAATTAACGAACTTACCGAGTCCCTAAACCTTCCCGATAATACCCTTATATTAATAGTAACTATAAGTAACTTATAGGAAGATTACGCTTACTAGCTATAAGAAGTAGAAAGGAAGCTCGCAGAAGAGAGATAATTAAACGCCGACTTATCTGCAGAACTACGTTAGTTATAGGACAAGTTCCTAGAACTATATTAGTTAACTGCTTAGCGCTCTACTAAGTCTATATCGTTTAATAATATTTAATCGCGTATAATACTACTACTATTAATTAAAGAAGATAACGCTACTCTTACGCCTAATAATTATCGTCGAGAATAATCTATCAGAGGAATATTATTAATATTATACGCTACGCGTATAGAGAAGATACTAAACCTTCTAAATAAGCTCTCTAATAGAATCGACTACTCTCTAAAACTCTAGGAAGTGCAGATACGTAACGCCCTCCGGCGCTACTCTAGCTACTTTATTAACGAAGATCACTATAAAGATTAGTTACTTAACTAAACGGAAAGAATAGCTAGAACTTATCTAGAACTCTTATTCTTAGAACTAGAATATAATAAAGAAAGTAGTATAATCGATTCACTCGATATAATTACTTAACTTGTCTTCTTCTTATCTAATCTATATAACTAATAAACTATAAGAGCTAGCTACTCCGCGCTAAAGATAGATTATAAGCAGACCTTCTGGACGTTCTACTACGAGTTTCGTACGCTAGCTCGTAAAGCTAGAGTAAATAATTAATCGACTCTGAAAATGGACTTATAAGAGAAGCTACTTACGTAGCTATAGAAATAGCTCTTCTAATAGTACTGAACGTTAAGGACATTAGAAGAATACGTTAAGGCTATATAAGCTGAAGACTAAGGTTAATTTATTGAAAAGACCTATTATTCCGAGTCTTTAGCTAAGACTAGCGCGACTCGGGAACGCCCTATAAATACCTCCTTCTAGCGCTATAGTACTAACTCCTCTTCTTATCTGTAAATTAGTCTTCTTACGCCCGAGAATATTAGTGCGACTAGTAAATAAGTACTATACTCTGCACGAAACGATACGCCTCGTATATAATCGCTAGCGAATACTCCTTATTACTTTACGCCTACCTTATACTTACGCTTATCGTTAGCTTAACTTAACACTCTATATCGAATTAATATAATTAACGCTAATAATAATATTAATAGCGAGTTAGAAGATAATAATAATAGAGAAACGTATAATAACACCTAGGAGTATATTAAACTACTAGTAAAAGACTACGCCTAGGGAAAGACTCCTTCCTAAGTAGTATACGAGATATACGATATCTTGACCTTATGAAGCTTCTTAGTAGTTAATCGTTTACTACACGTGCTACTCTTACTAAGAATAGACTCTTATATAAGCTACCTATACTTCTCGATTCTAGAGCTAATAGATACTATTTTATTAATTATTCTTTTCTCAAATCTCTTTCTTTCTTCTTAAAACCTTTAATTTACCCTCTACTAAACGCAATTCCTATTAAAGGCTTTAATAGTATTAATAGTAGTATTATTAATTACTATACGATACTTAATTTAATAGTAGATCGTCGCGTTTAGGTATTTACCCCTTTTCTTATTATTACTCTCGGAAACTATAGTATTATACTCGGAAAGGCCTAGCTTTCGGAATATTAAGTACTCTTAGATACCTCTAAACGATAGATCATTTAGCTACTATATACTCCTCCTAGTAATATTTATAGCTCTCCGATCGAGATTAAGGACTTATGTAAATACTATACCTACTAGCGCTACTAATACGACGCTAACAAACGAAACGAACGCCTTAATCAGTTCTGGGAAGCGTACTAGGAACGGCGAAGCGCAGCTAACTCTCTTATTAATATTCGAGCTATTATTAACTCTATCTCTATTATTAAACGACTATTACTAGCTCGGAAGCGCACTTCTAGGGAGACTTATAGCTATAAAAACATCTAAAACTCTCCCCTAGAGAGTATTCTATAGGTAACTAACTATCTTTTACTACTACTAATTAGTTAGGACTATTTCTCTGGCGTTTATACTACTTATTATAGATATAATAAGCCTAAGTATTTATTATCTGAAGAATAAGAATAGAGTAGTAAAGAGAAGTCTTTATACTCTAGAGAAGCTACTAATACACGGCCGAAGTACGTACGATTTAGTAATATTATCGCTTATATCCCGCGTGAATCTCTACTTTAACTCTAATTAGAAGTCTCTACGTTAAAGACCTACGTATAAGACTACGCCTATATAATTTATACTATAGATTAATAGTTACTCGGAATACTATCTCGCGACTTATTAGAAACTACTTAAAGTATAAATATAGCTATTATAACATTTCGGAAGCGACTAAGATCACCTCGTATGCTTAGACCTCTTACGCTAGAGATTTATATAATTAGCAGCCTAGCTTTTTATCTCTTATATAAACGCTAGAAGTCTTCTAATAATAAGATCTTCTCTACTACTTTTCACGAGATAGATAAGCTTCTTAATAACCGAATCGTAGTTTAGTAACGTAATACTACTATTATATCTTTGACTATCGACTTTACGGAACGTCGTAAAACCGCCTAGTAATTTACTATTAGCTTAAGCGAATTAGATTCAGAACTATAGATCCCTTATAAGTATAGCTAGTAAGTATACGTCTTTTCTAAGGAAGCTAGCGATATTCTCCCTCCTTATCGCTTATACGATCACTAAATTAAGCTTGAGGAAGGGGCCGAGAAGAGCCTTAAATACTCCTCCTTATATAAGATATTAGCTAAAGAACTTGAAGTCGTTAAGGCGTATATTACTAATAACTTAGCTAAAGGTTTTATTAAACCTTCTTAAGTACTATACGCTGCACTTATTCTTTTCGTTAAGAAAGCTAATAGAAGTCTAAGATTTTATATCGACTTTCGCGTACTTAATAACTTTACGAGGAAGGATTAATATCTACTACTATTAATTAATAAAACGCTAGCTAGAATCTCTACTACTAAGATATTTACTAAACTAGATATTCGCTAGGCGTTCTACCGAATTCGAATGGATCTAGCCTCTAAAGAGTATACGACCTTCCAGACCTGTTATAGTATATATAAGTGCAAGGTACTCCCTTTCGGTCTGACTAATAGCCCTGCGACGTACTAGCGATATATGAATAATGTCTTATTCGACTACTTAGATAACTTCTATATAGTATATCTAGACGATATTCTGATCTACTCTAACGACTTACTATAGTATTAATTATACGTATATAAGGTACTATAACGATTATAAGACGCTAGATTATAAGCTAACCTTAAGAAGTATAAATTTAATATCACTTATACTAAATACCTTAGATTTATTATCTCTACTTCTGGGATCGAGGTAAACCCTAAGAAAGTTAATATTATATAATCTTAGAATTACCTAACTATAGTTAAGGGCGTATAATCGTTCTTAAGCTTTTATAACTTCTACCGATAATTCATTAAGGACTACGGAATTATCACAAAACCTCTTATATAACTTACTAAAAATAATATATTATTTCAGTTCGCTAGGGAGTGTAAAGATACTTTTGATCACCTAAAGTACGCTCTCACTTTAGTACTACTCTTCTACTACTATTAGTAATATCTATCTTATATAATCGAAATAGACGCTAGTAATAAAGTAATAGCAGGTATACTATTATAATAGTATAACGAAGACTAGTTCCTAGTAGCTTACTTCTCTAAGACTATACTACCTGCCGAGCTTAATTACGCTATCTACGATAAGGAAATACTCGCAATTATATAATCTTTTAGTAACTAGAGATCTGAGCTCGTAGGCGTACTATATTAGATCCGCGTTATTACTGATTATAAAGCTCTTAAGTACTTTATAACCTCTAAATAGCTAAACGTATAATAAGCCTAATAAGCCGAGCTACTCGCAGACTATAACTTTATAATTACTTATTAACCTAAGAAGTATAATCTACTCGCTAATACTCTCTCTCGTAGAATAGATAAATTAGATAACTAGAATAACGCTAAAAGAACTTAGCGTTTATAGTAGCTATTACGCGAAAACTAAATCGATCTAGTACTACTTATAAGTAACCTTAGGAATAGCTCCGACTCTATAGATAACTTTAAGCTTATTAACGCCTTAGAAGTCGCCGACCTATCGCTAGTCTTTTCTATAGTATAGTAAGTACTTGATGCTAATCGCACTACGCTATTACTCTAAGTACTATAGAAATAAGCTCTCTCCGCTACTCCTAGAAAACTAACTATAGAAAAAGATCTTCTACTCTATAAAGGAAGACTAATCGTACTTAACGTTTTATACCTTCGCACGCTACTTATACGCGAAGTACACGACCGATTAGAGACTACCTATCTAAGTATAAAGAAGACCTTATAACTACTAGT
Source organism: Rhynchosporium graminicola (assembly GCA_900074885.1). Taxonomy (NCBI): domain Eukaryota; kingdom Fungi; phylum Ascomycota; class Leotiomycetes; order Helotiales; family Ploettnerulaceae; genus Rhynchosporium; species Rhynchosporium graminicola. The sequence goes on from FJUW01000061.1 coordinate 534,821, forward strand.
ATTATAATACTAGTAGTACGGAATCGCTTTAATTATTAACTAGTATTACTATAACTATTATACTTACCGATGAATTCAAGTGCCGCGCGATAAGAAACCGGGCCTCCTCTAACCTCTGCTTATACTATCATATCTATAGGAGTATATTACAGCCGACTACTATAGCTTCAACCGCGATAAATATAGCTATAATAACGTTCTCGTATTTATCGACTGTTTCAGTAAATAAGTAATTAGTATTCTATGCCGAAAGACCTCTGATGCGCGCGACCTTATAAAGCTTTACTTATACTACGTATACTGCTATTTCGGAGCTCTATTAATAATTACCTCTGATAGAGAGCCTTAATTCGTTTCCTGTTTTTAGACTATAGTTATCACGATTCTCGGTACTAAAAGATAGCTTTCTATAGCAGATTACTCGTAAACAGATAGCTAAATAGAGATCTATAACTAATATCTCTAATACAGATTACGACCTTTTATCTCTTACTATTAAGATAACTAGTCGGAATTCTTACCTATTATAGACTACGCCTAGATAACTCTCTCTTATAAATCCCTTAGAGGTCTCTTACCTTTTAAAGTTATTTATAGATATATACTCTGCGTTAATTAGAATTAGAAAGACTTACCTGACTTTATTACGCTTACTAATAAGTTAAATACTTAGTAAGCTCTAGATTACGCTAATTATCTGCGCGATACTTAGATTACTACTTAATTAAGCCTCTAACGTATATAAGCTAAGATATCCTAATCCTATAATCGCTCACGCTATAAAGTCGACTTTACTATAGATAACCTTATCTAGCTAGATATACGCTACTTTACGAGTACTCGACTTAGTAAAAAACTCGACTTCCTAACTAACGGACTCTTCTGTATAATTAAAAAGGTCGGAAGCTCTTATTATCTAGAGCTCCCTACTAGTATAAAAGTATATAACGTATTCCCTGTTACTAAGCTATAGAAGTATCTAAACGACCTCTTACTAGGATAAACCTTACTGCTGCTACTACTTATTAATATTACTAGTAACGATAAATAGGAGATCGAAGATATACTTACGTGCTATAAGCAGCGTAATAGCCTCTTATACCGAGTTTCCTAGTTAAATCAAGACGTCGATCTCATATAGTACGACGCTATAGACGTTAAATACGCTCCCGCTAAGCTATAATAATTCTACCTTAATAACCTAACGTAAGCTAGACCTCCCGCTAAACTACTTAATTAGCTAAAAGCTTTCTACGATAGAATTAATAATTACGACTACCTTAATAGTAATAAGGAAATAGACTAACGCTCGAGGGCG
>FJUW01000061.1:538294-679132 GCA_900074885.1 Rhynchosporium graminicola
CTATAAGCAGCGTAATAGCCTCTTATACCGAGTTTCCTAGTTAAATCAAGACGTCGATCTCATATAGTACGACGCTATAGACGTTAAATACGCTCCCGCTAAGCTATAATAATTCTACCTTAATAACCTAACGTAAGCTAGACCTCCCGCTAAACTACTTAATTAGCTAAAAGCTTTCTACGATAGAATTAATAATTACGACTACCTTAATAGTAATAAGGAAATAGACTAACGCTCGAGGGCGAGCTTTTTTCGGAGGGGGGAGTAGTATAACGACTAGTCAGGTTTAGAGGTTTCTCCCTATTAGTAGAAACACTTACTACTAAGCGAGATTACACGAGTAGAGTTTAGGGGCTCCTTTTTATATATATATTTCCCTTCTCTCTCTACTTCTTTACTCCTTAGTTATAGATTCTCAAGTGATTCTTACTACTTCATATTCATAGCAATATGAGATCTTATTACTCAGGTAGTTTTAAGACCTTTCTAGAGCAAGCGTCACAAATACTAATAGATATCGATAAATCTAAGGAAGATATTTCGGATTCTACAAGAGAGTAAAGGCCCTTATATATATAATATATAGTTTCTAGAAGACTCTATTTAGCTATTAATTTCTAAGCTTATTACTAATAGATTCTTTAATTAATAAGGATTAGAAATCGATAGAATAAAATAGAATCTTCTAGAAAATCTTTAAGAGTTCTATAGTTATTAATAAAATTCTAGTAATTTCTTTTATTTTCTAGATTTTAATTATTAATTTATTACTAATAAGCTAATATTACTAATAGAACCTTAGTTAATTCTAGTAAATTCTAGTTATTTCTATATTTAGATTACTTACTACTAGAATCTCGCTTTAAAGCGAATCTAGGCTAAAAAGCGAGGCGGGAGCCTAAGCCTAGAAAGGGAACCTAAGCGAGTATCTAAGCTCCTTTAAGCCTAGCCCTAGATCACGTGCCCTAATTAATTACAATCAATTATAATCGATTATAATTTGATTAGATTTGATTAGGTTCAAATTACCTTTGATTAGATTTAATTAGGAGGTCATAATCTAATCTAATCTAATCATTTCGCATACTGATTTCATCCTCTTATTACTCACGTTCTTCTCCCGACTTCGACCCCATATCTTCCTCATCAAATGGCGACTAATAATCTCTACACTAAAGTCGCAGCAAGACCGTGTCTCCGAATGGTGCTGGATAAGCCACAGGAATAGAGAAATGACTATTATTAGGTCACTGGATACCTCCTTTGATATCCATCTAATCTATGCTCTCTGAATGAAGCCGGATGAACTAATTCTACCCGTCAGTTGACACATTGATGAGGAAAAAATTCAATTTGATCGCGAAGGTATTATCCGTCTTTTTATCAATCTATGCACTTCCCTTTGGCGCAGCCATCCGATTTTCCAGCTTCATCTTAAATTATCCCTTCCTGTTCAGTCTATCTCCCGTAATCCGAAGTTGAGAATCCGGGCTTATTTACAAAGGTTGCACGCGAAAGTCCTAGAACTGGAACCCAACTGCCAAGGAAGAATATATCACCGTTAATTTGTTTACATCTCTGCAAGAGGCGTGCGGCTGGGCACAGCTCCTGGTATCCCATCGCTTTATTTCCGTACAATATCGTGCAATTAACTTCGCGGGAAAGCTCGCCCGGGACCTCGTCTCGCACCCTCCGCTGTCTATTTTTGAACTTCACATAAAGTTGAGGATCACAAAGTCCGAATTTGTTTAGAGTTACGACACCCACGCGGCGGGAGCAGCTTGACAGGCTAAACACTTTGCCCCCCTGGTGCCGATCACTGATTCACTGTCATCCCATCTTCAATGCCTCGAGCCTCGTCCGTGCCATCATATCCTGTCCTGTATATTCTTTTCCGAGTGGTACCCGGATTTAATTACAACTCACGCCCTAACATTATAGATAAGCTTGGAAATTTAATTCACGACCATACTTTGCCAATGACGAGTCCGAGTCCGACGCCGATTGCCAAGCAGCATATCATATAGTTGCCGTCTCTCTCCAATATATTTTACCTACATGTGGAAATGCAACACACTTTGAAGTACCCCACATTCATTCATAAGTGAAATATTTGGTCCGTCTGGCTGATCGTTCATGTGTATTGTACGGCGCATGAGTGGCTTGCTGTATTGCTACTCTTTATATATTTGTCGTTCTTGTGGTCAAATTCTCAGGCTGAACTCGTTACCGTGTTCCAATTGTTCCGTTTCCATGAATTCCGGTACTATGTGGTCGGGTGCCAGGTTGGCGATGTTCATGTATGCTCATCTCAAAGTGGGCAGCGATGGATACACAGGAACATACATCACAGTGATTTACTCTCACCAAGAGACCTCACTATAAATAGAACTATTCCCTTTCTTCCTTGGTATCTTGCTGCCTTCAAGTATCAGATTCTCCACGATCAGCCCATCTTCAACCGAAGTTTTTTCCATGATGTTAATCCGCACGCTTACCATTGCCTCACTCCTCGCTTTGGCGAGCTCCGTTGCGGCTGTAAGTTGATCTACAATCTCAATAGTATTGCGGCATATTCTAATTCATTCATCAGCAAGTGATCGTTACTATAACCAGTACCGTCACCATCGTAACTGTCACCGTTACTCCTCAGTCCACATCTACGTCTACAAAGTTTGTTACAGTATCCGCTCCCAGCCCAGCTCGTAAGTCACCACACTACTTGGACGATTGATTTGCTTAAACCCTCTAGCTACCACATACACGTCGACTTCTATTGTGACTGTTACTGTCGGAGTCACAACTCCAGCGACTGTCACATGCCCTATCCCTGTATACGACCAATGTGGAGGCAAGGACTGGACAGGGTGCACGAAGTGCGAAGCAACTGCAAACTGCAAAAGCACAAATAGTACGCCACGTTGCAGAAATGATTCAAATACTTTCAGATGCACCAGCTAACAACAATATAGAGTGGTACAATCAATGTGTGCCAAAAACATCACGAGTGGTCACAGTTACGTCGACGATCTACCGTTAGAAGACGTCGAGGCTGGATCGGTGTCTTTTATCTGAATGTGCGGCGTCCTGCAATATGCCAAGTTGTCACGATTAGATTACGGAGTCGACCAAACGATGTAGAAGAAGGGTTTGATTGAACAGGATATTAATTTGGAAATCTGACACGACACGATATGGCGTAATCATCATTTGTCTTGTTTTCTTCTCGCGTGTAATACCAAGTTTAGCACGAACTCGGTATGTCAAGAAACACTGTTCGCCAAGTTCACAAAATGTTTCTGCTCTCTCGCTTTTCATGCCTTCTTTACATTATATAAATGTGAAACTCGTCACGTTTCATCCAGACCGAATTCCCCACGATCAGCCCACATTGATTCCAAACCTTAAATCTACGCGAACTAGCTCTACCAATACACTTGTCACAAGCGGTGACATCCATAAAATTCATCTGTTCTACCTGTAGCGAATGACCCTGCATTTGCGACCGATTGTTTCCAATACATCACCACATTTACTTATTTTTAGGAATCATTTCATCACCTATCGAAATCGCTAAGTATCTACGCTACTTTATCAACACGATCTTTGTGACACGAAATGAATGTAAGTGCTAAGGGCTGAATATGAGGTTATTCGTATTCTTACATAGTAGATCACTAAGCTATAGCCAGCCTCACACTAGGCGAGCATTTCAAGAGGCATATTTATACCTTCCTTTCGAGTGTAATACAGTTTTAGAAATGATATAACACTAGAGGTGAGTTGAAGCCATTTCTATTGGTATATGATCTGCGAAAGTCCCATGACTTGAACTGAATTCTTGTGATTTAGCGAGGACTGCGTTACGACATCGGCTCGTTGGCTATTGTATCGTTTATTTGCCATAAAAGATCTATAAACTAGAAGCACTTTAATACAAGCTATTGTACTCATACTACTTTTTACTTACTTACGCGTTTTGATTTAATAATCCTGATCGATAAGGTCATAATCTATTGAAATTAGGGGCACTTTAACGTGCCCGGCCCGCCTGGCCCTCGAGGAAAACCACACCGAGTAATGTATGAGGCGTCATATCTATCAGTTACAGGCTTTTACATTAGCTGACAAAGAATGGCATGCGTCCTTGGGCGTTGATGTCAGGCAAATGATGTTAGAGAAGTGTGATATATTGGAAACATTCAAACTCAATCTGGTCAACAACCAGTCGTTTGACACGACGAAGATCTTCGCTTGCTGAGTATGTGGATCTTGTTTAGCGCCACAGAAACCTCCTCTTGGCACAACTCAGACAGGTGAAACCTTCGGAACATGAGACCGTCTGGAAAGTCTATTTGTGAGGAAAGCGAAATAAACTTTCCGAGAAAACGACTGACTCGCAATGGAGCGCCCATGTTCGTTTGAGTGTCTTATGCCAAAGTCTACGAACAGGGTCAAGACTCCATGTCAACATCCTATTTATCTCGGCTTCCCCCGCGCACCCTTCATGATCATCTGAGTTCCCTTTTTGTCCGTTCTTCAGAGTTTCGAGTTTCCGTCCCAAGATCAAGTTCCACTTTTTGTTCCGTACCTTTACTACACATTCATTCCAAATCCTTCGTTTCGCAAATATCATCACAATGAGGTCGACTTCCATTTACTCTGCCATACTGGCACTGGCATCGATTGCCGTTGCTCAGAACTGCCCCATCGCCTTCGATGGTCGTATTCCAGCCGGTAGCACTCCAGCCCTGTTCGATACAGAGTCCAGTCCCTTCGGAACAGGGTATGTAAAGGGCAAAGGTACGTTGGATCTCGCACACATCTTGAGCATAGACTGACCTTAGTAGACCTCAATTTCAGTCAGATCATCAAGCTCCCATCGGTCCCTGCCTCTCTTGTATGTCGACTCCGAATTGTCAGGGTTTTTTGGTCTGTTGCTGATCAAATGTAGTTCGACGCCTCAGGCAAGTCCATGGCTCTCGAAGTTACCCTCTCCGATAAATCCATCTTCGCCCCGTCCGCCACCAATGTCCAGGTCGGCTTTCGTCGTGCAGAACTCCAATTCGACGGTAACAGCGGCAAGGACAACTTGACTCTCGGAGTGAAGACTCTACACTTCTCCGTTCAAAAGGATGCCGCCAGACCTCTAAACACCTCGCATGAGTACCAACTCGTCTTCCTCGAAGACTCTTCTTACAGCACGAACCAGTTCGTCTTGAAGTATGGCACTATTGTCGGACAGGCAGCTGGTCAGAATCCTGACTCGCTTGTGCTACTTGGAAACGTCAATGCCAGTCCAGTTGTGAGCCTGTTCAAAACCAGCTTCACTGCAGGCGTGTTCCATAACTTTGCAGTCACACTGAACTTCGATGCCAAGTATGTAGTCCTGCGCTCGTGACCGGTGCCATCATACTGATTAACCCCACAGCACAGTCACAGTCCTCTACTCCCAGGGTACCAAGCCGCTAGCAGTCGTCAATGGTCCAACTAAGAATGATCTCAGTGGACAGGGGCAGTACCACGTCGGCTGTCTGAAGAAGTCTACTGGCCAAGGCATCAAGGATCCCAGCAAGGAAGGCTTCCAACCAACCGGTCTCAATGAGGGTATCATCTACGGAGGTATCTTCATGGAGGACAGCACTGGAGGATGCGTGAGTAAGAGCGGATCTGCCACTGGAGGTACCACCGCCGCGGCTGGTACCAAGCCCGGTGCAGGTGCAGGTGGTAACAAGAAAGACGCCGAAGTTGCAGCAGCTGATACATGCCCCTAGAGAAAGGAAGTTGTTAACGAACGATGGGTAGCTCTGGGTTGCACTCCATATGAGTATTAGTAGTCGACATCAACACTAGCGTAAGTATGAAGCCTTCAAAAATGTACAAATTTCAATAGGAAGCATTAAAGCCAAAGCATTATTCAGCGCGTAAACCTCAAACATTCGGTTTCTGAGACCCTTCATCGCAAGCTCGTAGCCCTTTCACAGCCTGTCAATCTCCACAATATACCGAATTTATTTTACACAATACACAGGACTAATTCAAACAGGTGACGACAAGCCCCTCGAGTCAATTTACTCCTATCTATCACTCTCAGCATCATACATCCAGCTTCAAATTTGGTACACATATCCTCCTCATCTGTCTCAATTCACCATATGTCATCCTCACATTACCACACTCCACCTCATTTGAACAGAGATCTGGGAGAGGGGAGAAGTATAGCGCGCGAGTTACGATTCTAGGCCTTGGGTCTTCATCACGGATAGCCAGTCCCAGACCACTTCTGAGATATTTATTTGTTGTTCGGCTTGCTGCACAGCTTGGACTATCGCCGCAAGCTGCATTGGCAACTAGCATGCATAATCTGTCTTCAGACCAGCGGGAAAGCGTCGGTGGATATTGCCTACAGGCGCATTGATGAATCTGGTGAGCTATGTCTGAGAAAGGTGTTGAGCGGAAAGATGATGGGTAAGTAACACTTATTGATGTTCATGACTATAACTTTAGGATTTGAAAGGTTATTAATCCCTTCTGAAGCAAGAGCTCGAATCCCAGCATCGGCATGGATGCTCGATGATTATGAAAGAAGCTCTGCGTTTCTGAAGACGAAGCATAGTTTTCTATTCGCTCTTGAGCAGTCTCGGCACATTTCGAGATATCAAAGGACTTGAGCGTCGAGTCTTCCTACACTTGAGTATATTCGTCGATGAAAGTGGTATTGAGGTCCAGGTTGCCAACAGTGTCTGGCTAGCTTGGAGATCGAAACGGAAATCGACAGGATTGAGAGCAATGTTTACATCGAATAGGACCTCCCACCACCGAGTCCGTTCGTGCTATTTTGTCGCTCGCCATCTTACCTGCTCAGCTTCGAATGCATCAAGTTTTCCATTATTCATTGTGCAAAGCAGCGAAGAAGACGGATTTCGTGGTAATCTCAGTACCCGCCCTTTTGGGCCAGTTCCCCGTCCCGTAAAATTCGAACTCTCAGGAAAAATCGTTGACAATATTCTTTGTTCCTTGGCGAGATTTTGGGCCTTAGGAGAAATATACCTCGAGGAAAATTCGGAGTTATTTGTCAAACCTCCGGAGTTTCCAAGGAAGTAATGGTTGGTTCATCAATTACTCATCTGTCATATTTACTCCCTCTGAAATAATTGCAGTCACAGATTCCCAAGCTCCACATTTCCCGTACCCAGCACTAGCTCATGTATTGAGCAGAAGTCATGGTCATAATGATAAGCCATAGCAAGCTGACATCTACTTCATCTTCAATACTGGAGTATTACAATCCGCTTTAGGTCTCACCACAGAGGCGAGTAGGACGCGACAACATTTCGAAAAGTCCGAATGCTGCCCAAGATAGTGACAGAGAGAACAGCAGTTTTGTTAAGCTCCATCTGATCACCAATTCTAGTTGTGCCATTGCCGCCTTCACTTGTATGGTGAATTTGGGCAAGTAATGAATCTTTAGTAAGGCCATACAATGGGTGGCACAGCGATGTTTCTTACCTTTGTCAGTAACCCGGTACAACTTTACTAAGCCGAGATTTTTCCTAGCTTTCCAAATTTGACTTGCTGGGCCATGAATGAATGCTCTCACAGAACCATTAGTCATGAATCTCCATCTGAAATGTTACAACCACATACTGTGTTGATAAGTATACTAGAATATATCGGATTGAAGTGCTGAGGAAGTCCCCAAGAGTTAACAAGGAAAGAGGAAAGTATTCAGCAGCTGATTTCCACGAACTCTGTGGTGAATAATAGCTGTCATTTTTTTGTATGAGCGGGAAAGGACCGAAGAGATTTCGGACGACGTGGTATCGCGGCGATGCGGATCTAGGAGATAATTTCATAGCAGCTCTTGCACATGAAGTCGCTACTGGGAGAATATGACACGACCTTATCGAGTCTTTTGAATATGTTACAACCAAATTTCTGCCTTTCAATCGCTGTATGAGTGGATTTTCACAACAACACCTCAGGTAGCTATCAAGGTGTTTCTTACAGATGGTGGAGATTGTGTCTGATAAGCACCCATCTCGGCCTCCAATCGTGCTGTCGTTTTGACCGAGCAGAAAAGCGGTGAATGTTTTAGAGTAGACCAGCACGCTTCTACTCGTTTTCTCCAGAAGTATGAGCCTGTCCACTGTGAATTGACAACGGCAAACACACCAAAAACTTCTTGCAAACCCATTGTGGATAGGTTCAGAGTTGGAGAAACCGAATGGTACCCAGCACTGAGCACCGTACGGAGGTACAACGGTTAAGTATTGTCCTCAGTTGACTGGGGTCTTACAGCTCTTGACTAAGTACAGTGGTACAGCGGTTCAGTATTGCCCCTAGTCGACAGGGGTTTCTATGAACCATACCTCAAATTCGCAGGGGTACATGACTTTACTGCAAAAGGTATAATCCCTAGAGCACCCTGACATTGCGATCACTGATTGAGTAGCTTATGCCCGGCCTTCTGACCAGGCTACTGCCATTCGTAGTAAAGTCAGCAAAACCCTTGCTAATCGTACAAACGATACCTAAGCGCTGCACCTCTGTATACTGAGCCTCAAAATACTGTCAGAAATTTACAGTTTGGGCAAGCCACAAAGGACACAATCCTTATCACACAATGTGAAAACGCCGGAACTATACGGAGTAGACGGAACGTACCTACCGAGATCGCCGAATGTGACGGAGCAACTGCTATCTGCATAGTGGAAGCCGCGGTGGATTGAATTAAGGTTTGACTACTTCCCGCATATAAATTGTCATCTATATGTTTGTCATCTATTTGATCATTGTAGTATGTTTCGCATTCGGTTGGCAGCTGCAGAACATCAGGGGCGAGCTTAGAGTCATGTGTCATGTGTCAGCGGTCACTTTTCAACAATGAACAGCACCACGAATCTCGTGATATTGACTTCACTACCATCGTACGACAAGAAGAGCTTATTTGAAAATTAAGAAAAGTGTTGTGTTCTCGTCCAAGGCGCTCTTAATTGAGTACGTGAATATGCCTTTCCACTCGCTTTCGTCCGCTCAGCTTTAACCTCTAGTTATCACCAAAATGTATGCTTGGAGACCATCATCCCTTCGACGCGAGATCCACAGATAAGAAGTGTAGCTGGGATTTACGACCACTAAAGTGACAATGCAGATGAACGCCTCGGAAGATCGCACCGTTTCGCCATCACTATATCGAAGCAAGCATACCCCTCCTCGGATCAATCAATTTATCCGTAGCGATCCTTCACCCCAAACACGCCTTTTCAAACCAATTACACGTTCCAATGTCATCTCTCCAATAGGCGCTGGTAATCGATGCCCGGCACCTAGTACAAATGTTTATCTCCCTTCATCTATCCTCGGCTTGACCCCCTGATATCAAATTTTCAAATCATACGCCCTTCTTCTGCATAAGTTTTCTCACTAACACCAAAACCAGGATGCGTTGCAAACTTTCTCAGAATGGGTGATTGAAGTCTTCGTTGATATAAAGGTAGGGAGGTCTCCCTCCTAACCGTTTTTAATGCAGACGCCTTGTTCCGTTCCTTTACAACAGGTATCCTTATCAAGTTCTCCTTCCGCCTTGTTCCTTCTTTTCATAACAGGCATCTTTATCAAACTTTTCATACGCCTTGTTCCATTCCTTTATAACAGGCAGGCATCCTTATCGATTATCATCATGCTTTACTCCAGTTTCCTTGCTGCCCTGGGTGGCATTAGCATCGCGACTGCTTACCCCTCAGGACTCTTGTCCCCAGATCTCTCCACTGGATCATCTGCAGACGTCAATCCCTTCGTCGGCAAGAACTATTACGCAAATTCCATTTATGCAGCCAAGCTCGATGAGACCATCGGAGCTTTCACCTCCAAAGGAGACACTTTGAACGCAGGTCGTGCAAAGACTGTCAAATCCATTGGAACCTTCCTCTGGGTCGCTTCTGTTGCGGATTTGACCAAAATGGCCTCCACCATCAAGGAAGCCCTCGCTGAGCAGCAACGTACCAAGAAAAAGCAGATCGTCCAGTTGGTTCACTACAATCTGCCTGATCGTGACTGCTCAGCCGGAGAGTCAAGTGGAGAGTACACCTCGGCGAACAATGGCCTTGCATTGTATAAGAAAAATTACGTCGATCCATTTGCGGCTGCTGTGAAAGCAGCACCAGAATTGACCTTTGCTGTCATTTTGGAGCCAGATAGTTTGGGAAATGCTGTCACGAACCTTGCTCTTCCGTTCTGTGCCGGCGCGGCTCCTGGCTATGAGGAGGGCATTGCATATGCTATCTCCAAGCTACAATCTCCCAACGTCCATCTGTACATGGATGCCGGACATGGTGGATGGCTAGGATGGGATAACAATCTCCCATTAGGTATGGATCCATCTACTTGATTTCATAACTCACTTACTAACTTTACCAGCTGCCGCCGAGTTTGCCAAAGTTTTAAAACTCGCTCAAAAGAAACAGGCCGGTTCCAAGATCCGCGGGTTCTCAACAGACGTCTCAAACTTCAATCCCTACGTCGCGAACCCTCGTGCAAACTACACTCAGTTCAGCCACTCTTACGATGAGAAGAGTTACGCGGAATCGCTCGCACCGTTCTTGACCAACCAGTCTCTCCCCGCCCATTTCATCGTCGACCAAGGCCGCAGCGGTCTTCAAAACACAAGACCTACGTGGGGAGATTGGTGCAACGTGAAGGCTGGATTTGGCCACACACCTACTACCGTCACGAACAGCAGTGTGGTTGACAGTATCGTTTGGGTAAAGCCAGGCGGAGAATCAGATGGTGCTTGCGGACCTAAAATCAATGGCCAGACTGCTCCTAAGGCTGGAATGTGGTGGAACGACTATGTGATGGAACTGGTTAAGAATGCGAACCCGCCTCTCAAGCCTTCATCCTAGTACGCCATAGATTGGCGGTACTTTTGGCCTCGAGTTTTCATTTCAGCATCGGAGTTACTCTAGATCAGGACATGTTCTGTGTATAAAAGCAGGCTTATACATCATCAATGTCATTTGTTACAATTGTCTTCGATACCCCAAGGAACATGCAGGATATTACCTCGGATCGCAGTACAGAATGAACGGTTAATGACTGTCATTTGCAGCATACAAGAAGCTTACGGAAGAAGTCTCCGTCAGGGTTGAGTGGAAGAAGCTACAATTTCGTCATTGGTCCATATTGCAATGCTAGAAATTTTAGGACGTGAGCTACTTGATACGCGTATATTGTCTCGTAGTCAGGAAAGGTGCGTTATTGCGATTCGTTCTAGGAATAGCCGATCTTGGTTAAGTACGAGGCTGAGAGGTCCGTAATCACGGCTTTAATATCAACCACCTGTATTCAAAGAATTAGCCCAGTCTGTTAAGTCATAAATTCGAAATGAGCTTGTTTGTATGTGGAACAGTCGAGGTTATCTTGTAAGCTCGAATCGCTGTACTACGGGATCCAAGACCTGAAGGTTTTGCTTACTTTTTCTTTTTATGTTCAGCAATCTCCAGTGGGAGCCACGAAGACTTGATGTCTTTTCTCCCTGTCATTTCGTTTTGCTTCCTTCTAATCTTTGATTAGTACCTGTGATATTGGCTGATCCTGCGGCAAGTTTCGAGATCATCTACTTCCGGCCAGTTAGATACAGTCACTGTACATGAAGATCGTGATGACTTGAATTTACGGACTTGCTCGGAGCCAGAAATGATTAGAATCGTCCAACTATCCTCTTGGAAATTACTTTGAGGCAAATAGTTCTGCTAATCCGTGCTACTGCTTCCAGGACGATCAAGATGCATTCATCATCTCAAGTGCTGATTCAACACCCTGTCTTGTCGAAGATTCCTCGAATCAGCCCTTCCCTCCTCCTCCATCGATAGGAATAAACCTGGGCCCCTGATATTGACTAAGTAGTCCATCAATCATAACGCACCTTTAGTACTTCCTACCTCTTAGTCGCACTGAAAGTAGTCCTCGGCATAGCACTTGGTCAAAAGGGAAGCTAACTGCTAGAGGCTCCAGTGAGGGGAGTAGTTGAGGTATCGAGAGAAGAAAGAGAAGGTGTCAAGCTGTAGCTTCGTAGAAGATAGTCGAAAACTGTGTATAGCGAGCAGACATTCGGGCAGGAGCTCTCTGGATATAATGAACATTCGAAGAACATCAAGTGTTTACAGCCTGCACCGCGTGGAGGTCGGAGTTTATCTGGGCAAGCCACTGCAAGAAGGGTTTCTATCCTAAAATACAACTACGAAAGGCCTGACTATGACAGTGCAGATAAAAGGGACTAGGTCAAGGATAGATCCGACCTTAATGATGGAAATGAAAACGATGAAAGATGAGTAGAGTTGTGAAAAGGACAGCAAGAAGTGGTAAACTGATATGAAAGGGTACGAATACCCACTTTTGGAGGAGCTATCATGCAACAAGGAGAACAACTAGCTTGAAAGTGCTCTAAGTGTAAAAATGAGTAGGATGCTTACAGCGAGTAAGTTTTCCGTCCTCCTTTTCCACTAACCAGTTCCTTATCTCCTACTCGTACGTATAACAGCGGCTAAAATCCTGCAGCAAAGGTCCAAGAATAGCGCCGGGTTAGAAAGATGGCTGGAACGAAACCCGGTGCCTGACGACTAGGAAGTAGATGACATGTGCTGTAATTAATGTTAAATTGTCTGTTCTCCAAATTATAGAAGAAACAGAAGCTGTTATTTGATTTAAGGGGAAGTATATGGTATACTAATCACAACGTCCTCTGGCAGTATTGGATGTGATGTATTCATCTACAAGTAAAATAGTAGTCGTTATTGAACTTAGACCACATACGCTTATATACTTTATGCTTCTATCTCCATATATTATAATCAATCTTCATATCCTTATGCTGCTTTCCTTTATTATCATTTGGTTTTGCGCACAACATGTGATTTAAAATCAACTGCTTTCCTCTGCCATAATCCCTTGACCAGGAACTCGAAGTGTGGGCGTCTCTGCTGCTCAGCTACTAATACAATGGGAACTTGAAACCTGAGTTTCTATCTTCCTACATCCATTATAAACAATCTGCTTCAGAAATCAAGGCCGAGATCTGAGCTTCGGAAGACGAACGCGTACGTCACGTGTGTCCTCGTACTCTCCCAGCCAATCCTCATGCTGATGCAACAGGAGGAATTTAAACTACAGCTCATAAATACCCCCATCTATACAACTAGATCTACCAATAATCTTCCCCCACACCCACCACTCCAACAATTCCACCCTCGCAACCCCCAAATCTAATTCAATCCGTAGATTCTTTGTTGCACATCGCATTTTCCAACTTACTCGATACGGACTAAGATACAGACAGGACATGGCTTTCACTGGCGAGTGTAGGTGAGGGGAGGAATACGTCGCACCACGTGATTAGTGCTTTTTTGGTTTTGGTTTGGTGAAGGAAAGAGATTGGGAGAGAGGACAAATCACCGGTTTATGATGTGATGTGATGTGATGTGATGTGGTGAAGTGGTATTTTTCGATAGTTTTTAAAGCGGAAGACTTGTCTTAGGATTTGGTGATGGTTTGGAACTGCCATGGTGGAGAAGTCAAATCTGCGCTTGGAGAAAGAGATATGCTTGATTAAGCGTAAGTCGAGCGGTTTTCTTGTACAGAATCCTCTCACGTCAGAAGGGATGAAGACGCAGCCCTCACTCACAAAATCTTGTATCAAACTCCTAGGACAATTTAAAAGGTTCTCTTAAGCGTCCCTCAACTTGAAGAACTAGAAATGGTTGCTAAGATACAGACCCTCGCGAAGGCGTGAGCTTGATACCGATCTCGAGATTATCTCAATATCAGTAATTCGAAATCGTAGAGGCATTTGCTCCCTGGCAAAGTCGTGAAGTGACTATACTGATCTCGAGAATATCTCAATATTAATATTTCGAGCCCGTAGAGGGATTTGCTAGCTCAGGAATTTCAAGAATTAGAGTCGTGAAGTGACTAATGGACTCTCCTATCCAAATCGGTGTCGGGTAGATTCATGATGCTACTCGCGGACTTTGTCGAAGAGTAGGTGAAAGTATACATCTCGTGAGCCCGTTGTTCCGTCGCAAGGCTTTTCTACCATCAATGCAAGAATTGGATCGGAAAACAGGTTATTACAAGACTGGAAAGTTATCACTGCAGCGTTGAAGGAATTGTAGTGGATTAACGTATCATAATTCTGAGATAAAACTTGATCATTACACATAATTATATACAATATCACAACCAAATCATGTTTTATGAAACGAAAACTCTTCACTTCATGAATCCAGCCTTTCCATCTCCATTAGCATCCTTCATTGGGTTCAGCTTATCCATCAAGCTTGGCTTGGCGTGCTTGTCGTGAGAATCGTGAGATCCGTGAGTCGTGGTAGAACCGATGGCTGAACCATTGTTATGACTGGAGTGAGTGGTAGAACCGATGGTAGAGCTATTGTTGTGGGTGCCGTGAGTGCCAGTTGCGCCAACTGATCTGTGACCATCTTTCTCAGTCAGGGAAGTGGTACCATCAGCACCATGTCCACCAAGAGTTCCACCAACAGCGCGTGGCTCGCCGGCGAAGGCGTCGGTACGCTCCTCACGGCCAGAGAGGTGTCCGCCTTGATGCTTAAACTCGCTCATGGTGACAGGTGGGAGGGTTGAGGCGGTGTGGTGCTTAGCTTCATTCTGTACAGTGATTAGTATTTGTTTAGATTCATGACCATCTCCAGAGCCTGTTGACCGTGAGATTAATTGGGATACTTGCCTGGTGAATTTCATGGATCTGCCAGACTCAAGTTAGCAACAAGTTCATCTGCGTAGCTTCCGCAACCGAAGGGACATGTCATTGATAACAAAGAAGGGGTCAGATACTCACTGGGACGGTGGTGTGAACAACGGAGGGCTGAATCGTTTCTTTCTGGATCACTGGTTGTATGGTTTCGTGGACCTCCGATCAATTAGCTTTCTTCTTTAGAAAATTTGACGTGTAGAGATGAGGAGTGAAATATCTCTGGAGGTCAATATCTCCACCTCGAAGATCCGCTAAATAGATTGATTGTATTGCACAAGGCAGGCACTTACATGATGGTGAACATGCTCCCCAGCGCTGGTAATAATTAGTATTGTAACAATATGTTCACCGGCAGGATATGATGGACATACATAGTTGGGGCTGCGGTGGAGGTGTGTTGAGTAGCGCCGACCTCACGAGTGTTCTTGAACTGAGCGGCCTCAGCGGCGAGACGCTGCTTGACGTGATCATCGTTGCCGTGCTTGACCTCACGAGTCTCGACACCGGCCACCTGGTGAGAGTGTTTCTCTGGGAGGACTTCACGGTCCTTGATAGGCTGGACGGAAGTGTGGTAATGATCCTGGTGCACCTCCCTTCTGTGTGTAAGCGAATAAACTATTAAAAAGTCGAATGAGGTACCTACCGGTCAATTGCGGTGGTCACATTCTCGTGGTGAGTCTTGGTAACGTGCTCGTTGACGACGGCTGGGTTAACGGTCTGCGTGTGGGTGTCAGAATGTGCCCCGACAGTTGAAACCTGGGATTCTCTTACCTCGTGAACGGTGGTGTCGTGCTTTCCATCCTTGTTGAGGAAAGATCCAACTGCTGCCTTTGCTTTCTCCATATTGCTGATATTGGTTATTGGGTGGTTTGGTTTGTAAATGTTTGTTGTGTGGTTGAAAATTGGGAGACGGGTATCTTAAAATCGTGGTATGATGAGGAAACCGAGAAGTAATGCTCGAGCATTCGAGGTATTATAGTTGGGTAGGAACTTTTTGAAAAGCAGGTTACGTAGCTCATGAAACCCCTCGGCGGGGTAGCTACTACATCATCAACACTATCTTCTACCCTTGACTACTGTCCGCAAGGCTAGACTTGCTGCTGCTGCTGTTGTCATGTGGCTAGAACTAGAGGTAAAGAGGCCTAAGAAGTGCGAGACCTGTGGCGGTGTGTGTACCTCTCTCGCCACTTCGTGAGTATCAAAAAGGTGGAGAAATGCTCGAGAGCACGCAAGGGACTTACCGGCAATTAGTGTTGATGACGATTGCATGCGAGCTTTTGTTAGTGATAGGTCTTGGTAGTGGAAAAGAAAAAAGCTTCATGTCTAATATGCCTTGCTTTTCGTCCGCTAACAAACGCTGTGTTGGCTGGCTTCTTGGAACCAAACAAGAAGCCATCCAAAAAGAACGCAGGATTCTCTGCTTGGAGACAGATGATTTGGAATGTGGAGGGAGATCTCCAATCGCATACATGATCAGCGGTAGTAACTGCATTGACAACACGTTCGAATGCTGTGCTGGGTTTGACGATGACTTGCATAGATAGATAGACCCAAGGTACCAATACAAGCGAGAGCAGCTCGAGCTCCCGGTTACCAATCAAGTGCTCGGAAGATATTGAAACATGAACATGGCCTGCCACAATAATGATCAACAGGAGCATTAATCAAGTATGGAGGCGAGGGAGGTCGTCGATTTCCCTCTTCAGCAGAGCATGGGTTGATTATCCATAACAGCGGGACTGTCTCTGACCTGACTGATAAGACATTCATTCACCCCCGGCCTTCCTCCGACTGGAACAGACAATCTCCCGGTGTACGATATCAACCCATATGCAAGCAACTTCCCAATGTGGAATCGTCAGCCACTTCGGGGAGACCGGATCTGCCCTGCGTGACGTGATTGGACAGCGGGCCTCTAGATGGGGATTTCTCCTCTCCGTGCCACCTAGAACAGCAATTGCATCATGGTTTCTCGATCACGATCCCCGCATATCTGGTGGGGGAGGGGGTTCAACACTAGAAAGCCGCCTCTTTTGTCATGGACGACCTCGCTCGCTTGGGACCTGCCGTCGGAACTGACCCAGCGAAAGAAGTCAACACTTTCATGTTGTGAAGCGTGTGGGAACTTTGATCAGGTTCAAATACTCTGATCAATTGTACTCTGATCATTTTTGTTGATAGTAGATGTAATTTCTCTTGACTGTATCATGAGTTGAGAAGATCTTCCGATTCTGAGGAGAGGTCCTCACTTCTCTGCTGTAGTACCAGCACGGAACTTAATTCAGACTTTGCGCCACAAAGGTCAAATGCATCTACTACCAGACAAGTGTAACCGAGCAAACCGGAAAAATGGACGATAAAAAGAAAACAGCTACGTGGAAAAACAGAGAATGAAGTTCTATTGGTACCAGATTCCGACCCCTGACCCTGATTTTTCGGACTCCCAGCCCAAGACAGCTGAAAGCAATCCTGAGTCTGGCCAGAAAGGGGAATCATGACAGGCGCCACAACCGAGGGACTGGACTCGCCATACATTGTGAGACAAACGAAGCCACCGACTCACTGACATGTCGTCGATGACGAGCAGCATTCTCAGTAGGATGAAAAGATATGATACATTCATTAATGCTGCAAGGGAATAGAAAAAGTACAATATCATACGTACGTCAGACCTACTACTACTGTATGCTCTGTGGTCGGACCGTGATCGTCAGTGATCTAGACTCAATCGGAAAAGGGCCTTTGCTCTAGACTCAATCGACACACCAAAAGGGCCACATGCACCTTCCAGGCTTGTTCTGTATGATGTTATACCATTAAGGCATGGGACTGCTAGTTCCGTGGGGGGAATACCTTAGTTTTATGGTTGCTTCCTTTTACTGTAAACATATCTGTGCTGTCAGCATTTGTGCCTTTGTTGCTTGTATTCGAAAATCTAAGAGAGGTAATCTCGAATAGCACGATTGTGCCGAAGGCGAAGGGATTTGTATTCTACGATACAACAATACAACAATGACGGAATGATCGCAAAGAAATTCTCGGTTCTCTCTTTTCGAATCCGGCCGCACAAACAAGCGCAAGTCTATGCCTGCTCACACATAAAGAAAGGTCTCACTTGTGTACCAAAGCAGCCACTGATTGCCCCTGCCCAGAGAAGCTTATGCGGCTCAGAACTAGCCCATTTCGCCACCGATGCCCGCTGCTGTAATAGAACCTCATCGGCAAGCAATATCGAGGAAGTGATCGGTCGACGGGAAGGCCGAGCAGACACGGGAAATCACAAGCCCGAGGGACTAGAGGGTTTTGTGTGCTAGAGAGGTCTGTTCATGGTACTGACGCCGGCAAAGGATAGCTGGGAGTCAGTGAGTGAGAGAGCTGTGCATGTTTGCGTCCAGTCAGTCTCTCTAGAATCCAGGAGCCAATTGTCACTCAATCATGCCGATGTCATCAAAACAAAACATAGTTTCCGAGCTGACGCCCCTTTTCTCCCTGTTCCTGATACTGATACTTACTGTATTGCAATGAGGTTACTGTAAGGTTGTGGGTGAACACCGCCGCATCTTACGCGAATCAATACCCTGTGTGAATCCCCCACTCTTGAGTACTGGGCGCCGGCTGAATCCGGAGATGGCATCAATATTGCGGAACTTCTTCTCATCCAAGTCGTCGACGGGGACTTTCAACCCGCATATCAAGGGTCTCCCGTACGACTCTGCTATCGCTTTGGATCCGCCAGTCAAGGGATCGTATCCAGTAACAGGCAATGGCCCACATGTATTGGAGGATATTCAACGATCGCGAACACAGAAGGTATCGTCCAGTGCCCGCCGACCCTCAGGTGCAGCACCTCCACCAAACGTCCCAAGATACCGAGATGATACTATCCCGAGACCACAGACCGCACCCAACGATGGCGGACTTCACAATAACAGACGTAGTCGGGGTGGAAGTCTGAGCTGGGTAGGCAGGACAAGTTCCGGATTCTCTTCGAAATCACCTCCGAGTGTTTTCAGAAGCAGCAGTCGATACAGCAGACGTAATGACTCTTTGCGTTCAAATATTGAGCATCCTGTTCCACCCCTACCATCCCAATACGATACCCCGACGAGGAAACCGGGACCGGGCTCAGAGGTTCCAGTTGAATTCACTCCTCCTTTCACTCAACATCAACGGACTGGATCAAATGCCTCACACAAATCACATGTCGACTTACTGGAAGCACACTCAAGCATACGGCCAGAGATCTCGAAGCACCGAGCCAAAGCATCGGGAGTTCGCAACCATGGCGAGGATGTTGCGGACCGCAATATCAGTCGCTCCAAACCCGCTAATCCGAAGAATGCGGCTCCATTGGATCTGGACTCACCGCAGTTCAGTTACATGAAAACTGTTTATGCACCCGAGAAGGAGCCTGCAGCTGCAGATGTGGCTGGAGCATCCAAAACTAGGCCGGCCGATCCAAGGATCTCATCCGCTTTGGGGCATGTCTTGGGGGAAGACGGACCTAGTGATGACATACGTCCTCGAAGCCACGGACAATCCCCATCCATTCGATCCGCCACCTTAACGCCTGCGGCTAGAACCTACTCTTTCCGGGCTGAGACGACTTCCTCTTTCCATGTTGTGTCCTCTGCTACTGTCAGTGAGGGACGTGCTCTCGACAGAGATCGTCCATCTTCTTCCTCTCAAGCATCTCCATCCCAGGATCAACGATCTGTAGCATCTATAGCTCTATCGCCGCTATCACACTCCAATACTTCTCACTCAACACCGAATCGGCCCATCATGCGTGAGACTCTTCGGAAGTTATTGCATCCTAAGCAGAATCCCAGACAAAGTCTTGAGGAACCAGAGACTCGTACACAAACCTTTGGTGAGAAGTTCCTTCGGGAACCTCCGCCAAGTGAAGCTACGATATCGAGGCCGCCTCATGTGCTTCCCAGAGAGCTTCCTCAAGACGACACATTCGCTACTCCGGCTTCGAACTCCTCGGTCGATCATGGCGTCAAACGAAAGCCTACTTTGCCAGTCGGCGATGAGAGTTCTGTCCACTCACCAGTCAGCATCAAATCGCCGACCTCAAGTGAACACAAGAAGTCGAAAAACGGATCTGTAAGCTATTCCACTTTCCCCAATACCAGCAATCGTCCTGGGAACAACTACCAGACGGATCGGCTGGACTTTGCTGCACGATCTCCCTCCTTGAGCAAGACCAACAACCGGCAGGGAATGATTCTCGAAAATTCAAGCGTTCCTCCAAACCTCGACGGCATTGTCGACTTGACCAATACGGTGGATACTGAAGTGATCACCAAGACCCTTCCCGGTAAATTCCCATCCCATATTTCTTCTACATCTGAGATGTAATCGTCATGTTCCCTTATCAGCACTGTTCGCGCGTCAAATCCATTCATTATCTACCTCCACTGGGCTTTCAAATATGCACACATCTCTCCATGATGTTACACATCCATTGTCTTCGTCGTCAGCAAACTGGCCACTTACTCCAACATCCTTCGTTTCCACAAAGCATTGAGAGAGTGAATGCTAATGTATGATACTAGCTGTTACCCACGAGCATGTCACCCCAGTCCAACATGAGATCCGACAGGAACGAATCTTCCGCGAAATTCACACCCACGAAGTCCGTCATCATATTCTACCTGTCATCGATACCCAGATTCTCCCCTCGAAACACTACATCATGAGTCCAGATGGCAAGAGTCTGATCGAGATACCTGAACCTCAGGTACCCGCGCACAAACTAACTGGTAGGATGAATGGAAATTGGTCACTGTCCAGGACACCACTTTCTGGTACAAGATCCGACACCCAAGATGCTGCTTACCACCAATCAATGTCACCTGTCGAACATGAAAGTGCTCCAGTCATTGGTCTTGCACGAGGAGAGCCTTCCCAAGACAAATCTCGCTCCAGAGCCAATTTCCGCACGTCGAATCCCACCGTGAAACCTGCCAGGAGTTCGAGAAATCTCTTCACCGAACCAATCCTCATTAGCAAAAAAGAATACATGACTCCAGAAAACTTCCCACGAACGGAGTACCTCTGGCGCCACCCACCTGTGTTTGAAGACGCGTTGGGACGTACACAGCCTATCATCATGGGTGCTGGTTTTGGTGATCCGAATGCTCCCAGAGACCAGTTTTTCGAAGATAGAATAATGGGAGTGCATCATGA
This sequence comes from Rhynchosporium graminicola, assembly GCA_900074885.1. Lineage (NCBI taxonomy): Eukaryota > Fungi > Ascomycota > Leotiomycetes > Helotiales > Ploettnerulaceae > Rhynchosporium > Rhynchosporium graminicola. The sequence goes on from FJUW01000061.1 coordinate 559,278, forward strand.
GAGGGGTGCTGTGAGACATCAGAGAGAGGAGGATGATTTGATGTTTCGTGATTCGGGATATGGATCCCAGGGTATGCTACTTGGTTTATCGTCGATGGCGCCTATTTCGAGTAGTTTGTATAGTAATGCGAGTGGCTCACGTCATTCTAATGGGCATGTTGAGGAAATACAAGCTGTGGGTAGGGCTCAGACTGCAAGCCATGCGGAGAGGGATGCGAGAAGGGGGCACGGCATGAATGGGATCGGAGGCAGTCATATGCAAGAACGAGAAATGATCAGAGGGATGAATGGATTATCTGTATAGTGCGAGATGTAAAGCGTTGACTGCGTGCAGTTGGGAACATTTACCAGTGGCCGTAAACTGGGCGTATGAGTTCATGATTTCCTACTTTCTGTTCATAATTATTTCTAATGGTGTAATATAATATCGTGTCTTGTAGTAGTTCAATAACTCATGTCATATGTCACGCTACTAGGTATCGGCCCATCTATACCATGTAAATAATATATTCTTTATTTGTTTTCATACTCATTTCCAATTGTCTACTCAGACGGTTGTTTTGCGCAAGCCTGACAGGTCCCTGGTAATGGAAAGAGATTCGTTTACAAACTCGCCAGGTATTCTAGGGCTTTGCATGACTCTTTGGTATGTTAAGGTCACGAGATTCGTTGCCGAGCTGGAGGTGCATCGCACTCTAGTGTCACCAGTTTGCTTCAGGGTCGTGGTTAGGGATGTTTTTATTTTCTTTAGTTCAAAGTCACCAGAGCATTTGAGGACAATGGGAGGAGCGATAGTTGAAGGTCGTCAAATCATTTTGAGACCTTGGATTTGAGTTTATTTTGATGGTTTGGATTTACTTTGGAACTTTGAGGGGAGACCTACGATGCCTCTATAAAAGGGGATCATTTTTTCTCCCCAAAACAGTCTTATCTTACTTTGGACGAATACACCGTGCGATTCGAAAAGCCGGTCGTTGATTAACCTCAAAGTATCTAGGATAAATGGCAAAAGTAGCTTCGAGTTTAGGCTTACATGTTAGAGAAAAGAGGCCTCTTGTTATGTAACTTTAGTATAAATACTAGAGACTGAAGTGGAGGCATGTAGACGCTATCAGCAAGCTTGTGATATCTAAGATAATCGTAAAGAGGGGTTTAGCTCGTTTTATAACGATCGTGATGGCTTGACATAAGTGTAGGTTGGCTTTGGGACGTTCTTTTACGAGCTTTAGTTACTTAAATGAGATGTAAATCGCGACTTCTACTACCCTGTCCCTTTCCTCTTTCCCTTATTATCTACCAAGCTGTTTTGCTAGCTCTCCCCGTTTCCTAAGTCCGATTTGTTGCTCGAAACGACTTCAATTTAGGCATGGGGCTGCATTTGAAGAGCGGTAAGACGCCCAGATTATGCTTTGATCTATAAACTCTGCTTCGACCCTAACTTGTTCACCTGTGGTGGAGCAAACACTAGAAATCCGGCTGAGCATAGAATGGCTTCTCCGAACCTTACAATCCCCCTTTGTCAGCATCTGCCTCACAGCTCAGAGGCTCTCGGCTTATCCAGATAGTAAATCGCCAATATGAGGCAGGCTTGAGTCAATAGACTCGGGGTAAAAGGTATAAACTTGGGATTAAGAAGTGAGTATGAGGAATTTCATCGAGGGTATATTTCGTAGTATCAAACCTGATAGATGATTTACTTAACCAAGACATGGATGTATAGGTAGGAAAATGGAAATGTATTTAGTCAAGGGAGGAGAAGGTGGATATGGATATAAGCAAGAGCGTAACTGAGGGTAACCCGACTATTATCTGCTGGTCCTTATCTTTCTACAAGAATGCCTTGGAGATTCCCCAATAGATAAATGATTCATTATATACTAATATGATTCGCGGCCAAGGGTAATAAATAGACCATAAGAAGTCCAAATCAAAATCGTATCTCGAGACTCTGGAAGCTCCGAGAAACTGTCGTCTGGTGCATTGTATCTATTATTGGCGTGAGGCTGATATTGGAGAGTACAGTCTGAAAAGTGGTTGGAATAACGCTGCTTAGATCTGAGATATACTGTAAGATCTGGTCGCAAGGTTAACAAAGGTCTTCGTCGTATCAGGACCAGTTTCCGGAATCAAAATATTTCAGCGAGGAAACCAGTTTTATTGAGGGGTTTTCCTCTGCTAGAGTAAACCCCTACTCTGATGATGATTTGCTAAACCTCTTAAGACACGTGCTTCAAGGCCTCTAATTAGCTCAATTCGATGGGCAAGACGGGCGTGATCGGGATCGGATCAATTCCAGAAATGTGAAATTCCACTATGTGTAGCCGCAGCCTTCTATAATGGTCTTTGGTGCCCGGGACTTTGTATCTTGCCTTGATCTTTGTAGTAAAATGCCTTCCTGGAAGAAGACCCAATTAGTAATTAATCCTCGGCGACATAGAAGTCTTCGTAGATCGTGAAAATATCACTTTTCATTATGTTTCGAGATAATCTTGCAGTATCCCGAGTCTGCTATAGTGTTAGCGTGGAAGAGCAGTTTAATACTAAAAGCCTTATACTAGAAGCTTTTTTATGGCGGGTTTTAGTAGCCACATGTCTTAACTTGATTTTTGACTTTTTTTCACGGGGAAAACCCAGGAATACTAAAACCTAGGAATACTAGAATATTAATAACTATTAATAGAATTAATTACGTTTTTAAACTAGAGAATTTTCAGATCATATAGTAATAGTAAATAGTAATATAGAGTAGTTTAGTCTTTTATAGAAATTCAATTAAGAGTATTATAATAGTAAAAGAGAAGAGTAGTAAACCTACTTCTCTTTATTATCTCTATCTATAATAATAAATCCTTTCTACTTAGAGAATTCCTCTTTATTATCTTCCTCTTTATCAGTAGAGACTTTAATAATAATATTATTACTATTATAGTTATCTTCCTTAACCTTAATCTTCTTATCTCTAGTATAAAATTCCTTAATAGCCTTAGGATTAGTAACTCCTCTTATAAAAGCCTCTATTTTATTATAACTAACTCTATGCTTCTTACTACCTTCCTTAATAATCTTTACTTCTAATCTCTTAATTAGAGGCTCTAAGTTCTTCTTAAAGGAACCTCTAATACTAGAAGCTAACTTATTATTATTATTTTCTTCCTTAAGCTCTTTAGCTTTTCTCTTTCGCTAAATTATAGTTAGAATATATAGTAATAAGTAATAGTAATAGAACTTACTCTAGTTTTAACTCTTAGTACTTTCTTTCTTATAGCTTTCTCCTTCTTAAGAACTAGCTTTAACTACTTATTCTTAATATCTAAGTACCCTATAACTAAATTATTATACTTCTTACTAGCTTTAGCTCTCTTAGCTAGAACTTGTGACGTCAGGGGTAATCTGTAGAGTGATTGATTAGACCACTCAGCCAACTCACCCAAAAGGGTAGAAGAATAAGGTGGAGACCTTATCCTTAATCGGCTAGAAGGCGTTACAAGCGGGGGGGATGCGCCCGATCGTAACATTACCCTATCTTAAGAGTTGACTTCGTCCCCGAAGTCAGAAGAGAGTAACATGTAGAACCTTCTAGAATAAGCCATAACTCAAACTGGATGCGACTTCCAGGAATAGCCTCGAACTACTACACAACTATCGTTTACCCGGCTCCTGCATCTAAAGGAGTTTACGATAGCCACAGGTAGTACGCTCTCATTCAGAGTTTTCAATTATATGTCCTCGTACTATTGCGAGTAGTCACTCAGAACGATATAACCGTGATACCTTATTCTTGTGTGACGTCAGGGGTAATCTGTAGAGTGATTGATTAGACTACTCAGCTAACTCACCCAAAAGGGTAGAAGAATAAGGTGGAGACCTTATCCTTAATCGGCTAGAAGCCGTTACAAGCGGGGGGGATGCGCCCGATCGTAACAGAACTCTAGCTTTAGCCTTATTCTATAAGCTCTCCTTCTCCTTATCTAGAAAGTCTTTGAAACCCTTCTACTTTTTTATAGTAGTACGAGCACGATATAAGGCCTAAAGAAATATTAGAGAAGCTACGAATAGTAATAAAGATAATTACTTACTTATCTCTAAGTATTATTAGCTACCTTAATCTAGAGTTAGATATCTGCCTTAATAATATCTCGGCGCTTATCGAAGGTTAATATAGTAATAAGTGTTTTATTTATTTAAAATGAATTGCAATTATAGTCTATTACTATACTATATTACTATTAGAACTAGATTAATATAAGAGGGGAAAGGTTACTTACTAGTTTTAGTTCGATAGAAGAAGAAGTTATTTTAGTCCGGTGGGAAAAGTAGTTATTTGTTTTAAAGTGAAAGCGCACTTATAATAGATTTATATTTAAGTAACTCGCTTATATTCACTCTATATACTTTCCTTTATTTATTTACTTAATATTTACGTTAATAAGTTATTATTATTTATAAATATATAAATAGCCTCCTAGCTAGAAAATTCTAGATTTCTAAAAACCAGATACTCCTATAACCTCCTCCTAGTAAGTTATACCCTATATAGTAATACCTAATAGTAATAGTACTAATACTAATAAAGGCTTATAGTTAAGATAGCACGCTCTAAAGCTACTATGAAAAAACCTAAGAATATAGCTACTTTAGTACTTTCGCCTAAAAAGAAAAGTACTAGAAAATTCATCCTACTTATAAAGCTTACCCCAGCTAAAAGAATTACTACTTAGAATAGGCGTAAACAGGTATATGAGGCTAATCCTGAGAAGGAAGGACCTTGTAATATTATAAAGCTTAGTTTAATAGTCCGGAAGCTACTACCTAGTAATAAGTACTTAGGGTTCTAATAGTAATACTTAATAGTAATATAACTAACTATAAATAGTAAAAGTATTACGAGAAATTAAGCTATTTCAGAAAAGCTATAACCTCCTCCTTAGAAAGCTTCTATTCTAACGCCTAGTTCATAAAGTTACTTAAGATTTCAAGTTAGACTTGAGATTCTAGTCTTCTATTATTAAAGCTCTTTAAGAATCCGCCGAAGCCTTTCTAGTTTCTTTCTTTAAAGGTATTACTCTTTCTATTTGTTTATAGTATATTTTACTAATAGAAAAATAGCTTCTAATATATACTATATTCACGGAAAAAGGGTTACTATTTAGAAGAAGGATATGACTCTTATAAAGTAGTTCTGCACTAGTTCTACTCTTTTAGGCTAGTAGGAGTCTTCTCTTAGTTATACTATATAGTATCGTAGTCTAGAGATATAGAGTTTAGAGTAAGTCTGGAGTTCTAGGAGTAATAGTATATAGTAACACTTAGTTACTAGAATAAACTCTAAATAGCTATTTACTACTTCTCTGATAATCTCTTCACTTAACTAATTATAACTTTCTCTCTCTCTATTTACCTAATACTTATACCTTTCCAATATACTACTACCGATTTCTTAAGCAGTTTAGGATAGTTATAAAGATGAAATATATTAGCTCTACTTTAAAAGAGACCTTAATATAAAAGAAGTAATAAGAGTTATAACAGAGAAAAGCTTAAATACTTCGTGAGTAGTCTTCTAAATAGTAATACCTGATAGTAATATAACTTAGTCTGATTGGTAAATAGGAAGGCAACTTACTACCGGAAGCTAAAGTTATAAGGTAATACTCTAAAGAAGTACTTTAAGTACTTAAAGGATAAAGTACTTCTTTATACTATTTCTAGCTTATATTATAATAATATTAAGCATAAGAATATGCTCTGATATTTGAATGAATTTTATAGCTATCCTAGGCTTTAAGATCGATAACTACGCCGGATTAAGAAACACTTAAAGCTTAGCTACCGGAATATAATACCTCTACCTACACCTGAAGTAAGAGAGCTTACTACTAGAATTATACTTCATGATTTGAAAAATATACTTCTTACTTAATTAGAATATCGGAAACTTAAAATATACCTTTATATTTATTATTATATAATATTACTAAGAAATACTATATAGAAGATCTTAATTAAGCTAGACCTTATTATAGTATAGTCACGTACTTTAAATAGTCCTAGACTCTGCTAGCGTTTTATAATTAAAGGACTAAACCGAATTTAGTCTCTTAATAAGTATAATAAACTTAGTCGATTTAGGTTCCAGATCTATAGTATTATAGATAGCTATAGTCGCCGAGTTGTAGGGTTCTTTATCAGTTCTAGTAATAGAACCTAGATTACTATTAGAAGATTCTTCTTATATATAGTTCAGGAATTTAGTTTTCCGAAGGCTATATATATAGATAAAGGTTAGGAGATAAAGATATTAGAAGCTATATAGCTTACTTTCCGACGTACTGAGAAGCTAAGTCTCGCTACTAATAAAGTACTAGCCTTTAGTACTTCTACTAAAAACCAGAGGATTAAGAGGTTTTAGAGGAGCCTAATTAATTAATTTATAAATCAGTAGATAAAGTACTTTAGTAATCTAGAGAAAAGGAATCGGTTTAATAAGAAGTCTAAATATAATATAATAGCACTTTAGTTCTTATTTATAAACTAACTTCGACTCCTATTATAATAAACTATCGGAATATATAATAAAATAACTATCAGGAGATAGAAATTCCGAGATAACTATCTACTAACTAGTCAGTTACTATTCGAGCTCTATAACTACCTATAAGAGGGAGTAAAGGATTATAAGAGGCTATATAACCCTGACTTACTTTACTAGTTTAAAGAAAAGTTTAAGTAGTATAATAATCAGGCCTTTTTAACCTCTAGAGTTAGAGAGATCTATAAAGAGATAGTTAAGACCTATAGGATTAAGTATAATATTAATAATCTTACTCCTAGGCCTGATTAGCCTTATAAACAAGTATATATACTCTTACGATAAGAGCTTTATATATAGGAGCTAGCTAAAGAGATAATTAAATCTAGAGAGAGATACCTTAAGGGGATGCGTACTTTAATTACTAAGTATGAGAAGGCAAGTACTAAATTACCTAGAGTATAATATATTACTCTATCTAATCTAGCTAGAGAAGTAGAAAAAGATATTCAGGTTATTCCAGATAATAAGGTTAATTCTGAATCTAGGAGCGAGGAAGATATAGAAAGAGAGTGATTATAGAGATATTTTATAAGTAATTACGTTACTATCGCTTATTACTATTAAAGTGTTTTTTTTTAAATATAAAAAGTTCAATAATATATATTTCTAAAGCTCTCTATATTACTATCTATTATTACTATTAAAAATATAACTAAGATAAGTAGAATAAACTAAAACTACTTATTCAACTTTACTAGTTTCTTAATAGCTCTTCCTAATATCCTAATTACTTTTACTACTTATAAAAAGTCTGGAAAGTTATCTAAATCTTCACCTAACTCCTCCTCCTTAGCTACTTTAATATCCTTAGCTTTCAATTCCCTAAATAGATCCTAATCCTCTTCCTTATCCTCCTTCTCTCTCTTCTTCTTTATACTCTTTTCCTTCTTAATACCCTTCTCTTTCTTAATATTATTCTCCCTCTTGAAATTAAGTACCTCCTTTTCCCTCTTAATATCAAGTACCTCCTTTACTCTCTTAGAAGTCTCCTTCTCCTTTTACTTCTTCTTACTAAGAGGTTCTATCTAGTATTAATAGTCCTCGCTTATAACCCTTTCTAGCCTTTAAGAGAGTTATGCCGAGACCAGTCCAGAGTCAAGGTCGCCGTGTTTCTCACGGGAAAGCCGGTGCACGCTTGGCAATTGGCATAGAGGAGTTCCGGCGGACGGAAAAGCACGCGGATCCGCGCATTCATCGTGGTAGTAGGGAAAGGCGTGGTAGATTTTCACAGACTAACCGCACCAAGGGCCTACTGTCGAGAATACCTGATAGGCTTTCATCAGATCGACCAAACACTTCCCCACAGCGGCCTCATACCGCTGTGAGAATCTGTAGCGATTCAGAAGACTCTGGGCCCGAGGCAGATGCTAAAGAAATGTCACCCACTCTCCAGAAATTCGAGAAAACATATCCTCGTGTCATCATCGACAAATCAGCGGCTAGAGGAGCTTCCCCCTGGGTTGCTCCACGATTAAAAGGAATTGACGAGCCTTCCCTTGTCAATCCCAATTGTAGCCTTCAAGACAGGAAGCCATCGGTCGACTTTGATTCTAACCAATCCACAGCCTCAACGAGAGATAGGAACGAGCAAATCACACCTTCGATCGAAAGGGAGCTGCCTCGAAAAAGAAAGATACAGCACCATGTTGATGTCCCAGATAGCAGCGAAGACGAACTCGCACCGACGTACAAGCTACCAAAGATCACGACGCAAAATCGACCCCAAGCCAAGCAAACAAGGGTCTTCGATATAGGGAAGCCTCGGAAGATTGCAAAACGAGGCACAGGCACTAAGAAACACCGGGTCTTGAGTATATTTCCTGAGACTCACTGCTGGTTACAACCTCAACCACTTCGATATTGGCATCTTAACCAGAACCACGCCAATGGAGTGCTGGTGGCCCATGATGAACATGGAGACCCCATACAAGAATTAGTCCTTACTCCACAGGTTATTCAGAAAATCCAGCGAAACCCCGACAGCGAGAAGTTAGTCGTCCACAAGCACAAAGATACCACCGTAAAAGGATCGACAAAAATTTATCTGGAGTTGTCCACTGCTGCTGACGCGCGACAAATATGCGAAGTCTTGAAAGAACACGATACTACTATCGGTTTCTCCGTATTACAAGGGTTTGTAATCTTGCGCGGTATACTTCGCAAGCTAATTTTCAGCATCTTAGTACGCAGCTGGATCAAAAATTCCTTCATAACCGGAAATTGGCTGGCTTAATGCATCCGAAAACACCTCAACTTCTGCTCGATTTGGGAACTCGGACCGTGGAAGAGTTGTCGCAACAAACAGAGAGTATGCAAGAACAAGAACGAGAACGAGAAGGTAAAAGTGTCAAACAAGGTACATTTCTCGATCGACGTAGTAAAGGTGATCAAATGGGTAGTCATGGTGGTTTAGTCCTCGGTAAGAGAAAACTACAAGAAGATGCCAACCCCTCAGCAACGCAAACCACAGTCAGAGTACCACGGAAGCTCCGTGCATCGAATAGCTTAGATGACAATGGTATGGAAACCTCGGGCGAGGCCTGTCATTCAATTGATCCAGATTCCTTTTACGGTAAGCAGGATACATTATCATCGAGCGGCCTCGTCGAAATGGAACCTGCTCCCAGACAGCCATCCAGTCAGCGCTCCTCGAGTCCACTCCGATGGACCGAAGCGAATCAGAATTGGGCTCAGACTTGGAAAGGTCCAATCATATATCCTCGTCAACGAGAGAAGAAGTCGAGGACCCAGGTAGAGAAAGACGATGTCGAGAGGCTAGATGATGGGCAGTACTTAAATGACAACCTCATAAATTTCTACCTCCGCTGGTTGGAGCATCGAATCGAAGAGGAAGATCCGGCTTTGGCCAAACGCGTATATTTCTACAATACATTCTTCTATAAAAGCTTGACACAGGGTGCAAAAGGAAGAAGGGGCATCAACTACGAAGCTGTTGAAAGATGGACTTCCAAGTTCGACTTGATGTCATTTGACTACATCATTGTTCCCATTAATGAGCATACTCATTGGTATGTAGCGATTATTTGCAATGCTTCAAAACTACAAGGTCAGTCCGAAGGAATTCCTACCTTCCAGGGCAAATTTGCACATCTGCAAGGTCCTTTGCGTAGAAATCAGCTACCACATCCTGATTCTCGTTCAACACCAACCACTGTAACGAATCTACTGGACGATATGACTTTTGGACAGAAAGCTAGTGTTGCAGAAGAAAATAATCGGGATGTTGAGGGATCGAGGGACTGCGTCGAGCTTGAAGGACAGATTCAGGGTCGGAGAGCCGATTCTCAACCCACCAAAAAAAGGGCAGGAAAGTCTCACACACATCGCAAACTGGATCCCACCCAGCCCAGAATAATAACCCTGGACTCACTTGGGCTCAAGCACTCCTCCACTTGCACCAATTTGAAGAATTACTTGGTTTCAGAAATCAAAGCAAAGAAGGGGGTTGATGTTCCTGCTCCGGGGTCCATCGGAATGACTGCAGTCAACATCCCTCAACAAGCTAACTATGTTGAATGCGGTGTTTTCCTTCTCAGTTATGTCGAACAGTTCCTCAGACAACCGGATAAATTTGTTCATAATATCTTGCAAGCTCAAGACCTTGAAATCGAATTCCCGACTGCATCATTCATGCGAAATCATATCAGACAGATTCTCTTTAAGCTTCAAGACGAATAAGGCTGTGAAACTAGAGTTTCGACAAAGGAGGAGCGCAGTAATGAGCAACTCAAAAAGGCTGGGACTGCGGGATCGTTCCCAGAAAGCACTCGTTGACGATCATACTCGAGAGGCCAATGATCTGCCTTTGCGAAACGGCCAATCTAATCCCAGTAGGCTATGACAAAATCAGAATACCATCGGACAGTTCCTTGTAGTCCTCCCAGTTACGGAATCGCGTCCTAGATTTGAGGGCATTTTTGTTTCAAGAAATCGAAAGTTGATAGGGCAGAAATTTGAATGAACCATCGCCGGCACAAGGCCATGCGATTCGTTAGACTTATTTTGAATCATCAAGGTTCGTTTCGCATTATCAGTGTGCGAAATGATTAGATTAGATTAGATTATGACCTCCTAATCAAATCTAATCAAAGGTAATTTGAACCTAATTAAATCTAATCAAATTATAATCGATTATAATTAATTATAATTGATTATAGCACGTGATCTAGAGCTAGGCTCAAAGGAGCTTAGATACTCGCTTAGGTTCCCTTTCTAGGCTTAGGCTCCCGCCTCGCTTCTTAGCCTAGATTCGCTTTAAAGCGAGATTCTAGCAGTAGGTAATCCAAATATAGAAATAACTAGAATTTACTAGAATTAACTATTATATACCTTATTTCTTTATTAATTATATAAATACCTTTGATTAGTAAGATATACTTTATTTTATTTATCTTTATGTAGCTTATATAGCTAAATATATAAGTATAATCAAGCCTAATCTAATCCTAATCATTGATTATAATCTAATCTAATCTAATCAAAGGTCTAATTAACCTAATTAAATCTAATCTAATTATAATCGATTATAATCGATTGTAATTGATTAGGTTGATTATTTTTTCTCACACTGCGCATTATTATCAGTATCCCTAGAACATCCTCGATGTTTACTCTTCATCAACCGATAACACCTAGCACTCAGACGAAGCGAAGCAGATCCTTAGCCAGCTTCGACCACCCAAACGAAACAGGTCCTCGGCCAGCTTCGATCACCTACGGAGTAAACGACCCAGACGAAGTAGGTATTCGTCCCAGTAAGTGGCTTTAGTCAGCTAGACAAAGTACATCTTCGTTTAGCCAAAAAGACATGAATTAGTCTTCATTTTCCAACGAAAGTGGGCTTAGCCCTGATATCTTACTTTTTAGAGTCAGATCTCGTTGTTAATATTGTGCACACACTGGATGTATTGCTAGCATTTTCCCAGATTTCCTCTTAGGTTTCTTGCCATCCCTTACTCGTATGGCCCGAAGGAAATGGGTTTTATCTAATTGATACACCCATACCAATGAGCCAAAATCTGATGGTCATATCTGACTCGTTTACTCTCTTGCTACGATATCCTTTTCCTTCTCTTCTTTTTCTTTATCCGGCTGCAGGATATCGAATACTTCCCCAGAGCTGCTCGCGCTGCCCGCATCTTCTCCTTTGATTTGTTAGTTGACCTTAGGGTTAGGCCAAATCTCCATACAATGATAATATTTTATTCTTCTGATCATCACTGAGTATCTATACGTCGGAGTCTACGTCGCTTAGCTTTCTAGAGCAACCAAACAAGGATAGAAATCCACCATGGAAAATAACAGCAAGAGGAATTCCTGCGTTGAACGCACAGCTTCTTTTAAATTGTTATTGTTCGCTGGCACAAGCGAGACCGTTCCAAATAGATCACCAAGCTAAGTAAACATGGCAGGACTATTAATATTACGCCCTACTAAGTATGACGTCTCAGCTGGATAAGGATTAGTAGCCTTGTGGAGATCAGTTTACACCCTCCGCGGTCTGTAATTGGTTTGTATCTGAGCATTTAATACGTGCACGAATCAGCCGGCATAAAGTCGGTACCAAGCTTTTAGATTACTCAGCGCTAAGCTTCGGCTAAGCCAGTTACATGCACAAGCGAAGGCTCCCCGCCGGAGCCGGATTAACGTCTCTCCCGAACTGGATTTTTTTTTGAGATGAGGCCTGTAAAAGTTACCTGCCCTCACGATCTTTTTTTTTCTTTCCGCAAGGAATTGAATTTCCGTTCACCAAACCCTCAAACCAGCGAAAGAAAATGCCAGGTGTATACAATCGCCCCGCGACGGCGCAACTTGATGGCGATAGCCTTATGGCTCTGGAGCTTCAAGATGGCTCCGTCTATCAAGGCTACAGTTTCGGCGCCCAGGGCAAGAGTATCGCTGGTGAATTGGTCTTTCAGACTGGTATGGTGGGCTATCCCGAGAGCATCACCGACCCCTCCTACCGCGGCCAAATCCTGGTGATCACATTCCCTCTGGTCGGCAACTATGGTGTACCTGCACGAGAAACCATGGACGAGCTTCTGAAGGATCTGCCAGCACATTTCGAGGCGTCGCAGATTCACATCGCCGGACTTGTCTGCGCCTCCTACGCCGGCGAGGACTATTCCCACTACCTCGCGACATCTTCCCTGGGTTCTTGGTTGAAGGAGGAGGGCGTGCCAGCTATCTATGGCGTTGATACGAGGGCTTTGACGAAGAGGATCAGACAGGAGGGAAGCATGCTGGGCCGACTTCTGGCAGAGAAGAAGGGCGGACACGCCAATGGGCTCACCAATGGCTCATCTACAGCCGGGAATGAGGACAACTGGAGGGGAACATTCGAGACAGTGGAATGGGTGAACCCTAATAGCCTGAACTTGGTCGCAGATGGTTAGTCGCACAATTGCATCTCCCGCAAGCTACGGCCTGCGAGAAATCGAGTACCCTGGGCTAACATATCACCACAGTTTCGATCAAGCAGCCGAAACTATACTCCCCCGACCCATCTACCGCTCTCAAGCATCCCTCTGGTCGACCAATACGGATATTGTGTTTGGATGTTGGTTTGAAATACAACCAGTTGAGATGTTTGCTACGCAGAGGAGTGGAAGTACTGGTCTGCCCGTGGGATTACGACTTCCCAAATCTAGCTGGAAAAGACTACGACGGTCTCTTCATATCGAACGGTCCCGGTGATCCAGCCATGATGGCCAAGACAGTCAAGCATATCTCTACGGCAATCGCAGAGAACAGAACACCGATTTTCGGTATCTGCTTGGGACATCAATTGCTAGCAAGAGCTGCCGGAGCAAGCACCCTCAAGATGAAGTTTGGAAACCGTGGACACAACATTCCCTGCACGAATATGGTGACTGGTAAATGTCACATCACATCTCAGAACCATGGTTTTGCGGTCGATGCAGATACTCTGCCAAATGATTGGTCTGAACTCTTCGTCAATGCGAATGATGGAAGTAACGAGGGCATCCGACATACAAGCAGACCATACTTCAGTGTGCAATTCCATCCTGAGAGTACACCTGGACCTTGCGATACAGAATTCCTGTTCGATGTGTTCATTCAAACCGTCATTGGCTCTTTGAAAGATACACAGCTACTCCTGGAGCCAGTCCAGTTCCCCGGAGGAGATGCCGAAGAGAACGCCAGATTGAACCCAAAGGTCGATGTGAAGAAGGTCTTGGTTCTCGGAAGTGGTGGTCTGAGTATCGGTCAAGCAGGAGAATTCGATTACTCTGGAAGTCAAGCTATAAAGGCGTTGAAGGAGGAAGGAATCTACACCGTCTTGATCAACCCCAACATCGCTACAATTCAGACATCGAAGGGATTGGCAGACAAGGTCTACTTCTTGCCTGTCACTGCTGAATTCGTTCGGAAGGTTATCGTCCATGAACGACCAGATGCGATTTACGTTACTTTCGGAGGCCAAACCGCTCTGCAAGTCGGTATCCAGCTTAGAGATGAGTTCGAGGAGCTCGGTGTCAAGGTTCTCGGTACACCAATCGAAACCATCATCACAACCGAGGATCGTGAACTCTTTGCGCGAAGCATGGAATCCATTGGCGAGAAGTGCGCAAAATCTGCTTCGGCTAATACTACCGAAGAAGCCTTGCGAGCAGTGAAGGACATCGGCTTCCCAGTCATCGTACGCGCTGCATATGCCTTGGGAGGATTGGGCAGTGGATTTGCCGACAACGAGAAGGAGTTAGTCGCGCTTTGCAACAAGGCATTCGCTGCTAGTCCTCAAGTCCTGATTGAACGATCCATGAAGGGATGGAAAGAGATCGAATACGAAGTCGTTCGCGATTGCAGAGACAATTGCATTACTGTCTGTAACATGGAGAATTTCGACCCTCTTGGAATTCATACTGGAGATTCGATCGTTGTTGCTCCATCGCAGACTTTGTCGGATGAAGACTACAATATGCTGAGAACGACGGCTGTTAATGTTATTCGCCATCTCGGTGTCGTGGGTGAATGCAACATTCAATATGCACTGAACCCTTTCTCGAAGGAGTACTGCATTATCGAGGTTAACGCGCGCTTGTCTCGCTCCTCAGCGCTTGCTTCCAAAGCCACTGGTTATCCCTTGGCTTTCATCGCTGCAAAGCTTGGTCTCGGGATCCCACTTAATGAGATCTCCAACTCGGTCACCAAAGTCACATGCGCTTGCTTCGAGCCATCGTTGGATTACGTCGTGGTTAAGATGCCTAGATGGGATCTCAAGAAATTCACCCGTGTTTCTACGCAGCTTGGATCCTCTATGAAGAGTGTCGGTGAAGTCATGAGTATTGGACGGACGTTCGAGGAAGCGATCCAAAAGGCTATCCGAGCAATAGACTTCCACAATCTAGGATTCAATGATACGAAGGCACTCATGTCCATTGATGATGAGCTTCAAACTCCCTCCGACCAACGTCTCTTCGCTATCGCAAACGCTATGCATGCTGGCTATACGGTCGACAAGATTTGGGAAATGACCAAAATCGACAAGTGGTTTCTGACTCGTCTAAAGGGCTTGAACGATTTTGGAGCCAAGATGCGAGGCTACAATGCTGGAAACATCACAATGGGTCTATTGCGCCAGGCTAAGCAGTTGGGCTTTTGTGATCGTCAGCTCGCGAAATTCTGGGAGAGCAATGAGATGGCTGTCCGAAGAATGCGAACGGAGGCTGGAATTATTCCTGTTGTCAAACAGATCGACACTGTCGCGGCTGGTTAGAGAATCCCCTCTTGAATGTCTCAAGATATTGTTGAGGCGTTCTTCTCGACATGAATATTACTAACTCGTGCATTTCTTAGAGTACCCCTCAGTTACCAACTACCTTTACATGACCTACAACGGTTCAGAAAACGATGTTGATTTCAACGACCACGGTGTCATGGTCCTCGGATCCGGTGTCTACAGGATCGGAAGCAGTGTCGAGTTCGATTGGTGCTCCGTCCGCGCAATCCGTACACTTCGCGCCTCCGGTCACAAGACTGTCATGGTCAACTACAACCCGGAAACAGTATCCACTGATTACGACGAAGCCGATCGCCTTTACTTTGAGAACATTAACCTCGAGACCATCCTTGATATCTACCAGCTCGAGAGCTCAAGCGGTGTCCTGATCGCAATGGGTGGCCAAACACCCAACAACATCGCCCTCCCTCTTCACAGACTGAACGTCAAAGTCCTCGGAACTTCACCAGAAATGATCGATACTGCTGAGAACCGATACAAGTTTTCCCGTATGCTTGATAGAATCGGCGTCGATCAGCCGACTTGGAAGGAGCTGACTTCGTTCGAGGAAGCAAAGGACTTCTGTAACAAGGTTTCATATCCAGTTCTCGTCCGCCCATCTTACGTTTTATCGGGTGCTGCTATGAACACTGTCTACTCTGAGGCAGATTTAGAGGCCTACCTGCAACAAGCTGCCGAGGTTTCGAGGGAGCATCCAGTTGTTATCACCAAGTACATCGAGAATGCCAAGGAAATTGAGTAAGTCATTTCCGGTCACTCATTATCGCATCCTGTGCCCCCAAGTCCTCGCGGGATATGATGTAGCGAAGAGTAACACTAACTTCTATTCTAGAATGGACGCCGTGGCCTTGAATGGAAAGATGGTTGGCCATTTCATCTCCGAGCATGTTGAGAATGCCGGCGTTCACTCTGGTGACGCCACTCTGATCCTACCACCTCAAGATCTTGAGCTCACTACCATTCGCCGAATCGAAGAGGCTACTCGTAAGATTGGAGATGCTTTAAACGTTACTGGACCTTTCAATATCCAGTTCATTGCCAAGGACAATGATATCAAGGTCATTGAGTGTAACGTTCGGGCTTCAAGGAGTTTTCCCTTTGTGAGCAAGGTTATGGGCGTGGATTTGATTGAAATGGCAACTAGAGTACATCCTCACTTTCTCCTATCTTTCTTGCGCGTTTACTGACTCCCGCAGGCTATCATGGGTGTTACATTCCAGGAGTATCCTCCCACAACTTTACCACCAAATTGTGTCGGTGTCAAAGTCCCCCAATTCAGTTTCTCGCGTCTATCCGGTGCTGATCCCGTCCTTGGTGTCGAGATGGCCTCCACTGGTGAAGTCGCATGCTTTGGTGTTGATAAATACGAGGCTTACATCAAGGCTTTGATCTCGACTGGGTTCAAGCTGCCAAACAGAAATATCTTGCTCTCCATCGGTTCATACAAGGACAAGAAGGAGATGCTTCCATCAGTTGTCAATCTTCAGAAGATGGGATATAAGCTTTTTGCCACTGCCGGTACTGCCGATTTCTTGCAGGAACACGATGTCCCAGTCCAATACCTCGAGATCCTTGGTGAAGATGAGGATGATCAAAAGTCAGAGTACTCTTTGACTCAGCATCTTGCAAACAACATGATCGATTTGTACATCAATCTTCCTTCCAGCAACCGCTACAGACGTCCTGCCAACTACATGAGTAAGGGATACAGAACGAGACGAATGGCTGTCGACTACCAAACTCCCCTCGTCACCAATGTCAAGAACGCTAAGATTCTCATCGAGGCAATTGCTCGACATTTTGACATGGAGATCAGCTCCATCGATGCCCAGACCAGTCACCGGACTATCGTCCTCCCTGGTCTGATCAACATCGCAGCTTTCGTACCCGGAATCGCGACTCGTGGTAGTCACGATTTTCAAACTGTGACCCGTGCTTCTATCGCTGCTGGCTTCACTATGATCCGAATCATGCCTCTTGGTCTTGAAGGATCTGTCACCGACGCTCGTGCTTTGAAGACTGCGCAGCTGAACAGCAAGCGTGGAGCCGGTTGTGATTACAACTTCTCCGTTGCAGCCACGTCCGAGAACGCGGACCAGATCAGCCAGGTGACGGGTGAAGTTGGGTCTTTGTTCATCCCATTCAATCATCTTTCGGATAATATCAGCAAAGTCGCAGCCATGACCGCCCATTTCGAGACATGGCCTAGCTTCAAGCCTATCATTACTGATGCCAAGATGACTGACTTGGCTTCTATTCTTCTTCTCGCCAGTCTGCACAGCCGAAAGATCCACGTTACAAGCGTTACCACCAAGGACGATATCAAGTTGATCGCCTTGTCGAAGGAGAAGGGATTGAAGGTCACTTGTGATGTCTCAGTCTACTCGCTATTCCTCTCCCAAGCCGACTTCCCTCAAGCCAAGTTCCTGCCCACAGCTGAAGACCAAAAGGCTCTCTGGAAACACATCAGCATCATCGATGTGTTCTCCATTGGCAGTCTCCCATACCAACTTGCACATGCTGCTCAACGGACAGCAAATGCTGCCATTGGTATCGCAGATACTATTCCTCTCCTGTTCAGCGCTGTTGCCGATGGTAGATTGACAGTGGACGACATCAAGGAACGTCTTCACGACAATCCAAAGGAGATCTTCGAGCTCCACGAGCAGATTGGAGCCTCTGTTGAGGTCGAGATTGACCGTGCGTACACCATTGCAGAGAGTTCCGTGTGGTCTCCATTCGTTGGGAGGTCTGTTCGCGGCTCGGTACAACGAGTCATCTTCCAAGAGAAAACAGCTTGCCTTGATGGTGAGCCTTGTCACGATGGTGTCGATGGTAAGGACATGTCTTCTCACTTGATCGACGCACATCTGGTTGTTCCTCCTTCGCCACTGGTGAAGGCTGTTGGCTCTCCTTTGGTTGGACCCAGACCAGACAGCTCTCTCGGACGAGACGGGCGAACATCTTCCATGGTCGGTGCCCCAGCTATGCGTGCTGCCAACAGAGCACGATTCCTTGACGGTGCATCTGCTCATAGTCAATCACCACCAAAGGGAGGATCTGCCATCTCAGAAGACTTTGGACCGACTCTCTACCCTCAGCCCACCATCTCACCGTCGCTTCAATCTCTCCTTGGCCAATCGCCATTTAAGAATCAGCATGTTTTGTCTGTCAACCAATTCTCTCGCCAGGACTTACATCTGCTCTTCACCGTTGCGCAGGAGATGCGTCTTGGTGTACAGCGCGAAGGCGTCCTCTCAATTCTGAAAGGACGTGTTCTGATGACCATGTTCTATGAACCATCAACTCGCACATCAGCCTCCTTCGATGCTGCTATGCAAAGACTCGGTGGGCGAACAGTCGCTATTACCACCTCCCACTCCTCGACCGTCAAGGGCGAATCCCTCGCCGACAGCGTCCGAACCCTCGGCTGCTACGGAGATGCGATCGTTCTCCGTCACCCAGAAGAAAGCTCCGCTGCCACCGCCGCGAAATTTTCACCCGTTCCTATCATCAATGGTGGCAATGGTTCTAAGGAACATCCTACCCAGGCATTCCTTGACTTGTTTACGATCCGTGAGGAACTCGGTACCGTCACAGGTCTCACCATCACATTCACTGGCGATCTGAAGTTTGGACGCACAGTGCATTCCCTCGTCAAGCTTCTCCAACACTACGACGTCAACATCCAACTCGTCTCTCCCAAAGCGCTCGCCATCCCTGCCGAGATCAGGGATCTCATCAACCGCAAGCCTGGACAACTTATCGTCGAGAGTGCGGAACTGAGTCCAGAGATCATCGCCCGCTCTGACGTCCTCTACTGTACCCGTGTGCAGAAAGAGAGATTCGAGGATCTGAGCGAGTACGAGAAGCTGAAAGATAGCTTCATCGTCGATAATAAGACGTTGAAAGAGGCTAAGAGTACGATGATCGTCATGCATCCACTGCCGAGGAACAATGAGATCGGCGAGGAGGTCGACTTTGATGGGCGGGCGGCGTATTTCAGACAAATGAGATACGGGCTGTATACGAGGATGGCGTTATTGGCGTTGGTCATGGCTCCTTAGATGTTGGGTAAAAAACGAGGAGGGAATACACAAGAGATCGGAGAATGAAGCAGGATTTGGAGAGAGGAGTAAATATAGATTGCATGGATTGAGATTCGGTATCTCGCATCGGCGTTTTCAGGACTATCTTTAACTGTTTGTTACTCGGATTATTACATTTACACAGGCGACGCGATTGTGGGGCTAGGAAAAAGTTACATGTCATGAGATCGGATTGCATAGAATGTCAACGTTTAACTATCATAATCAATCGATACTTCTTGAGATCTTCCTCGGTTGCCTTTTTGTGTTGCTTACTTGCTCCCTTCCTGCTTGTGGGATGATCGTGAGATGCGTATTGATGTTGACTTCGTGATGTAGGGGGGCAGGGAACCAGTGATGCCCATGGGACAGAATATCTACTATCAAAGGAAGGAACCTTAAGCTTCGAAGGTCTGGATCTCTAGACCGCTTCCTGTTTAATCAATTGGATCTCAAATACTCCATTATTTCTTTCCATCCTATGAAAATCCTGAAACAAGGATAAAAGATTACAGGTTCTTTTCTCGCACGGTCTCATTTAGATGTACTTAGGTTGCACGAAGTAGAGTAAGTAGCTCACTCTAGAGACGCTTCGGCGGAGTTGTGGAGGAAGAAGTATGGGGTATGAATGAATGGAGTGCTGAGAGGCGCTCTCGTTTGTCTCACTGATGAAGTTTTGGCTTTCTATGGGATTTGAGGTTTTTCGGGGGTTTGGTAGGTATGCGAAGGTGGGTGGAGTGGTTGTGGTTGCGGTTGTGGGTGTTTGATGATGGACTGATAGGGGCAGGAGAGGGGGGGGTGTGGGGAGATGAAGGGATTCTGGGAGTTGAGATTTTTGGTTGCTGATTAGGGTTATGAGAAGGTATAAGGTCAGTCAAGCAGAGAATCGGGTCTTGAACCCTGATGCACTGCAGCGTGATGTGATCACTAGATCTTCTTTCCGAAGCCTCACTAACATACATAGTACATGATCTTAGTATCAGATTTCTGGTTCTTCCAGTTTAGGAAAAGATACGTGTTTGAGTTGCCTTTGGTCTTGTGCTCGGTATAATCAGTACATCAGCATCCCCCTAATAATTCTTCGAGCTGGTGTTGTTCGTATGTTCAGGAGAGCTGACTCTATCGTTGGGATCAGCAGGTTTATTCTCCGTGGCCTGAACGGTAATGGCAGTGTTTTCTCAGAAGCGAGGGTGAGAGGGTGTTAGTGTGAGGCTGTTGGTAGGGTGGAGGAAAGAGATATTGAATTTGGTAAAGAGGCGAGAATGTCAAGGAAGAGAAAGAAGGAGGTGTATTGGATCAAGTTCGATTGGTACAGAGACGAGGGTCGCGTAGTTGGTCTTTAGCTGCAAGATTGTTCAATGTCATTATTACCGGTATCTTGTGACCGGGTGAGGAGTGAGTGGGCTTTGCACAGTAGGGTTTCAGGTCAGCAACAGAGTAGATAAACGTACTTGCGAGGAGCGTGGTGGCTTAGTGAATGTATATCTTGGATGAACCAGGAAGAGCCTTCCGAGGGGGTATCGTACTGTGAACAGCCACTATTCAGTATTAAGTCTATGATTCTTACATATCCAAATAAAGAGGGGTTTTATGGATATTTCCCAACGGAGCATCGAGAGTAAAATGGAGCCCCGGCGTGCCGAAACCACGCATAGGTATATGCAGCTATATGAAACAAGCGTAAATCCTTGATAGCTGAATGCCTACGCTCGTATCTTGACCGGGCACATATATCTTGTATAAAAACCAATGGCTGCATTTGGGGAGAGTCTTGATGCTAACGAGACATCTGCTGTTCATTTTTCAGTACCAACAGGTATACATGGACCGGTAGCTGGTTGTGGAGAGATCTTTTGCCTCCCAAATGTCTAGTACTACCCGTAAACCTCTTCACTTAGAATAAGTACGCTCATCTCTAAAGGAGCAAATTCATAGCTGAAGAAAGGTCTTGGTATTATTGTGTGAATAGCGGCACCTTCTATACAATTTCGATTCTCATGATGGCTATGCATGTCGCATGAGTCGAGTTGAGTATGTAAGAGTCGCAGATAAAGTTTTTAGCAGAAATCACCTGCAAGTCCGCTACGGCCGGCGTGAATGACCGATGAAGTGAACCATAGCTTCTTCTCTTGCGTGACATTGACATATGATGTGCAGAAAATGCAAAGAAGTTCAGACAGAGTTTTGCTTTGTACCCTCAAGGTTGTCAATATTTGAATCCGACCCACCAAGGTGCGAACTTCACTTATTTCTACCGGGAAGAAACTTACGTAGTCTTCAATTTATCCGCGATTTGATTCAAAAGTCCAACGGTAGCGAGAACTAATAGCTGTGCGACTGTCAATACTGGCCAACAGAAAAATCGACAATACCACCCAAGAGTTGTACTCTGTACTGCATGACTTCTATGCTTGCTTTTTATTGTCCAACGTGGACTCGATGTTAACTATTCTCCCTCTTGCAATTGGTTCAACTTGTCGAGTCTGTGGCTCCGGAAAGGCGTTGTAGATGGCCCCCAACAAGCAGATTGCTAGACGATATTATGAACGAATTTGACTGAGAGTATTCAATAGACAGACGACGACTGTACCAGTTTGTAGTTACGGAGATGTCTTGTTTGATAGTGAAGGAGAGGATAGAAAGAGTAGGATCTCGCGCCTGCCATTGAAGAATGATGGACAACCAAGAACCACGGCTACGTCGGGCGAGTTTCGAAAGTCAAGAGTGTCAGAGAAAGTAGATCTCATTGTGACAATGACTTTCACGAAAAGTACACTCCGAAGTTGTTTTTGGGTTTGGAAGTAAAGCAAGAACCGAGGATGCGACTTCCGCTCGAGCAAGAGCCAGGAAACAGAACTTATGACTTTCACGAAAACTACAATCGGAAATTGTTTACTTAGGCCTGGAAGTAAAGCAAGGACCGAGCGGAAGTTTCGAGGGAAGGGAACAGAACTCATGATAAGAAAGACGGCTAAATGATTCTCCTATTGTGCTGAAACTAGGAGACGAATCGGCTTTCAAGTATCTATAGCCTCCCAGGGATCGGTATGTTTGCTAGAAAGAACGAAAACACGATTTCCTTGAGGTTGCCTGCTTTAGTTAAGCAGCGAGAAGAAGTAGGTATGTTCTTATTGCAACTCAACTAAGCTAGTTTCCCATGATTCGTTTGTCTGATAGTAGCAGAGTGAGGCATCATTTAGTCCGTGGTGCACAACCCGAGGAACATCCTACTCTTCACCCCGAGAGATAACTATGGTTCTAGTATCACAGGCGTCACGAGGATTTGAATGACTTTTGCTTTTTGTTTACTCTCGTAGCGAGAGCTCGTCCTACTGAAACCAGCCGAGGTGAGAAGTGCCCGAGCAAGATCCCGCGTCCGACGAGATGTGAGGTGTCAACTCCATCTCTATTTACGATTGCCTCCTCGTGCGACTCGTGCGAGAGACATCGGCCAGCCTTCTAATCATATCACAAAATTAACATATTCCCAAATGACACTCAAGCTTGTCATCCAATAATCTTTATCAATCTTATCTTATGATGTTGGCGGTGAGCGATTCCGAGTCCACGACTAAATTTGATTGGTTTCCGAAGCTTCAAGTCCGGCATGTGATTGCTGCACTCCGCAATGAAGGGGCTGCATCCTGCATAGGTACAGTACTCTTTACTTTCCGTGTCGTGTCCCTCGCATAAGTGAGCATCATCATGTGCTAGCTAGTCTCTGGTGCCTACAGTACGATAACTGCGATAAGCTGCAAAGGAATCTGGCCTGAGCCTGTGATGATGAAGCTATTCACACTTCTCTTCCATTCCTCTCATTTCCTTTCTCAGTGGTGTGAAGCGGATTGTCTTTGCTGGTCTGGGCAATGCCGAGGATGACCCTGATCCGGAACCCTATTACTGGACTATGAATAGTAAGTACAGTGCCCATAATTAATTCCCGGGTTAATCCTCGTTTTATTTACTTCCACCCACTCTTGTGCATTCACCGCGATGTATGCTGTTTTCTCTCAACATCACCGTATCGCTAGGTAGATACTTGGGTGCTCGCAGGCAGGAAGACCGGGTAATTTGAGTAGGTACCTAGGTACGGATCGTAGGTAGAGGAAGGAAGGTTCGACCCACGCTTCTTGCGAATATGTTATCGTCTCTGCTTCGGCCCAAGAAAGCCCGTCGGCGTGTTCAGGAATCCCCGCTCTTCTCTTCTCCATACGCTGGGCATGCTGCTGCAGACTTTACCGAGGACGATGAGGAGGACGACGAGCGTTCGGATGATGACAGGAATAATGATGATGAGGAGGAGGAGGAAGAGGAAGACCAAGAGAACTCCGGAGCGGAGGACGAGGACCAGGACCAGGACGAGGACGATGGTGAGGGGGAGGACGAAGATGGAGACTCGCATACACCTCTGCTGCCAATCTTCTCCGCTGCACATCTGGGTAGGTGTTCTCTTACTCCGTGTGTACAAAGTTGAAAGTCATGCGCTCGTCTCGTTTCGTGACATTGAGTTGCAGGTCATGACTTGTCACAGAAGCAGCCGCCTTTGCTTCTCTAGAAGATATACTTACTCACTGATTTACATCGATAGATGCCCTCCCAGTCTACAACCTCACACATGCGATCCGACTTATCATAGTTCCAAGAACCGAGACGACCTTGACTTGGGATCAACTCCGATCTCCTCAAGTCTCCTCCTTCCTCATCAAACCGATGCAGCAGCAGATACGAACCTCCCACTTCTCTCGAGCAAGCCTATATGCATTGATGGCCAACTGTCTCCAGTTCCAGAAAGAAAGTCAAGCGAATCCAGGAAATGCAGGAAATAGTAGGACGCGAGCCATGGTCTGCGAACTCATTGCAGTCAAGCTGTTGAAGGAATACAACACCCGCGAATTGATCGATGCTCTATCCTACGATTTCTTCCCCCTCCAGGGATTGGCTATACCAGGTAATACTAGATTGGGACAGAACGCGGGTCCTAAACCAAGACCAGCTGCTGCCAGGATATCGACCTTGGAGGTTGCCATAAGAGCGTCTGCCAAACGATTCCTGGCACATCCTCTCGTGGTTCAGCAATTGGAAGCCATTTGGGCGGGCACTATCGTCTTTCATTCAGCTGCAGATAATCTTCATCGAAGACGACTTTCAACATCCTTCCAGGAGCAACGAAGGGAAACAGATGGACGCACACCATTGATGAAGACGTCAAATCAGCAGGGCGGATATGGCTCAATGGTGTCACCCAACGCCCCTAATAAGGCTCTGTTGCACCATCAGGAGCAAGCGGTCCAATCGAGGAGAACCGTCACCCTCTACGATCCAAGAGATGCTTCGCTGTTCAAGCTGTCGAGGCTGAGAGTCCCTCGATACCAGCAATTCTTCTCCACTGGCTCACTTTTTATACTGTTGTGTCTTTTTGTTGCGGTTCTGGCGCAACGATCTGTCGAAATCACAACACTGGAAGTTGTCTTCTGGTTCTGGAGCGCCGGGTTCATGTTGGATGAAGTGGTCGGGTTCAACGAACAAGGTTTCGGTCTCTACATCATGAGCTTCTGGAATGCCTTTGATCTGGGCATTCTGCTCCTGCTCTCTATCTACTATTGCATGCGTTTGTACGGGGTACTTCTGGTCGGCGCTGGGCGGCATCAGTGGAACAGCATGGCTTATGACGTCCTGGCAACGAATGCTATCCTCCTGTTCCCCCGACTCTTCAGCGTTCTCGATCACTATCGGTACTTTTCACAGCTGCTCATCGCTTTCCGTCTTATGGCGGTCGATCTTGTTGCAGTATTCGTGTTGATTCTCATTGCTTGCAGTGGATTCTTCGTAGCTTTCACTCTATCCTTTGGCGAAGATCATTATGATGCTGCCGGTGTTGCATACAAGATTTTCCAGATCTTGATGGGCTTCACCCCAGCTGCATGGGAGGCCTGGCCGACTTACAATCCTCTTGGGAAAGCCCTTTTGGTTCTTTTTCTGTTCATCTGTCACTTCTTGGTTGTCACAATTTTGATTACAGTTCTCACCAACTCATTCATGGCTATCGTTTCAAATGCGGATCAGGAGCATCAGTTTGTCTTTGCTGTCAATACGATCAGCATGGTCAAGAATGATGCCCTGTTCTCCTATGTCGGTAAGTTCGTCGAGGTTTCTAAGCTCCAGTCTGAATACCATGACACCTCTTGAGTAGATCAGTGAGATTTCTTGGCTAATATTAGAATGTTCTAGCTCCTAGCAATATTTTCGCGTGGTTGTTGACACCTTTGAGATTTGTCATTCCCTTCCGATCCTTCATCAAGGTGAATCGAACATTCATCAAGGCCACCCATTTCCCTCTGCTGTTCACTATCTTCGCCTACGAAAAAGTGTTCCTTGCCCGAACTGTATTCGAACCAACGGATCTGGTTGAAAATCCTAGACGTGGCCGGAAGAGACTGGTCTCGTTTCAAGATGCCAAAATGGCACTCTTCAGCCCAAGTATTCGATTGCGTCAGGGCTCCATTGCTAGATATCAGAACGAAAACGCGCTTGATGAAGTCTTTAGACTTGCGCCTCCATCGGAGACATTACGAACTGGCCGGAAGCACTTTGAGGAAACTCAAACCAACAGCGTTGTGAACAATTGGATGAATGAAGGGACGGATGCAAGTCCACCTCAAGAGCAGGATCGCTCAATTGTGGATCGACTTGAAAAGAGGCGAAAAGCTAGGAAAGCTACTTTGCTGAGACAACGGGGTATATCTGGGACAAGATCTATTGCCAGTGACCCGGCGGAGTTCATGTCAAGAAGTGGGTTCCATGATGATGGCACTGACACGAGGAATGAGGATGCCCAAGAAACCGAAGATGATGGCGACGACGAAGCAAATACGCACGACGGTGAAGAGGCAGAGAAGGAAACTGCTCCATCCAGAAGCCATGGTGGTAGAGCATCCTACAAGCAGAACGACATGGAAGGCTATTTCGCACCGCAGCTTCAAGCTCGCATGACTGCACCTCCTCTGTCTTCCTCAGCTGCTTCAGTTAGAAGACACGTAGCTCTACCAAGGACCTCTCCGCCTCAACAACGACGCGCGCATCATAATCGGACAATGTCGACCGGAACCATCCTCTTCAACCCCATCAATGACAATGAATCCTCAGCATCGCCACCAAAATCTCGACCCCTGACAGCGAAATACCGTGCTACCACTAACACAGGTACACATACTCCTGCTGGTCTTAGTGGCCACCAAACTCCAAAGCAAGCAATACCGAAGACCAAACCTCGACCAATTCTCCCTGCTCGGCAAAACTTCAAGTCAGTGCCGAACTTCAATCTCGACCCCCAACTCGCCGGTAACGCGACTCGGAACCGACAAATCAGACACAGACGCTCGAGTCTCGACATGGGCATGTCCGACATGGGACTTGATAACAATCAAGCGGGCATGCTGGGTGCAGTTCCTAGTTCCTTCGCAACTCAAATGGCTATGGCGACTGGGGGGTTGAAAGCTTTCCAAGGCAGTAGAAGCAAAGAAGCTGATACTGAACGAATGATGGGAAGGTTAATGCTGGCCAGGATGAAGACTTTGGAAGAAAGTTTTGCGGATGTTGTCAAGGAGTTCAGAGGAATGAGGACAGTGGATAACAGCAGTATCGATAACGAGAGCGTGGAACAACGAAGGGACAAGGGGAAAGGTCGGGAGAAAGAGAAATCTCCGTCAAGGAAGAGGAAAATCGTACCTAAGACTACCAGTCAAGCTGATAATGCGATTGTTCAGAGGGGGAGAAGCGACGAGAGATACGATGGGCCTGTCCAAGACGCTGACTTGAGGGTTTCGCAAGAGGAAGAAACGAGTAGACGTTATACTGCGAAGGGAAGCTCGTTTTAAGTGGCTGGTATGAGTAGCATATTTATGTTTTGATCCTTGCATTGTTTGGAGCTAGGGCATATGCTTCGGGATTTGTATTATTGTTTTAGCATTAGGGTTGCATTTTGGATATCTGCTTTGGATCTGTTTAAGCTAAATATTGCCTGCATACTGTATTTTCCGCAAATATACCACTCTGCGTCTTCCGATCGCATAATAATTCATTTTTGTAACAACCACCTGTGATTTGTCCAACGTATGATGCAGTTATGGCGACGCGTCCTCATTCTTCAAGCGACACATTTGCCCACCCAAGGTGTATCATCAATCGACTTGTAACCGTGAAAGAAAATATTTATCTTGTACTGGTATAGGGATCCCTCCAGGTTTGTGAGGTTCGACTGGAGTCTCGATCCCGTATCTTCCTTCTATATACCTCACGAAAGCTATTTCTCGTGCATGCTATTGAAGTGCGACACATATTGGTCAAGTTTTTAAGCTAAGGTTAGCCTCTGCAGTCTCATCTATATGTGTAGAGCTTCCTCACAAATTCACTCACTCTGAAAGGCCATCATTTATTCTCTGACTTTATCTAAAAAGTCTCCCCTCGATATTTCATTCAGTGAGTATGTGCTGATGTCTCCAATAGGGACAGTTTCTGCAAGCAAGCCAACAGCCAAAAAGCCGATGATCGTGAATCGAGATTCTCGTAGCGTTGTATCCAGTTCATCTTTGTATTCATTATTAGATTCGCGGTGATTTTTGTTAGGATATAACATCGCGGAGTTTTGGGCAATTGAAGGTGATTGAGCTGCTGTGTTGAATGCTGGACCGCGAAATTTGGAAGGAGAGGGATTCCTGGAACCTTTTTCTGTCATCAGATGGAGGTAGATAGATAGATAAACTTACTCTCAGCCTGTTTCTTTGATACTTCGTCGGTGCTCAATGTAAACGGTGTTCATGGACTTGAACTAGCAGTAGGGATCCATTACGTAGATCTTGATACTGCTACACGGTTAATTGAAGATCCTTGTATCAATCAGTCGCCGCACAATTCGACTTCGAGAACGCGACCGGTAAGAATGAAATCATGCAAGAGACGCTTTCGAATATGAATGCCGTTTCTGGTATTGAGGCCTGTATCAAGGATTTCCCGGTAAACGTGGAATCGCTCGATAATGCGACATCGTCCTAACTCGTGGGTAAACTAACACCTTATTTCGTACCGCTTGGCTGATTACATGTAGGATACAGATATTCATGACTGGGAGCTTGACATTTCTAAGACGGCTAGAAGGAAAATAAAACGACCCTTGGTACCATCTTCTTGGGTCCCTTCCTCCTCTCATGGCCACAAGAAATCAAGCAGCCAAGGCAAACTTGGCAGTTGAGTCTTGTTTTACCTAGCACTCATTATAGGCCGGATTCTACCAGAGAAAATACATTCGGAAGTTATGGAAAATAGAAGCCGATTGTGTTTCGGGATTTCAAAACTGTGCCGTGTTGAAGCTGTTATTTTGACGATGGTACGTTAGAAGTTGCGGACCTTGCTATAGACTCCAATAGGCTTACGTCCCCCTCAGAAACTCATTTCCAGGCCTAGATATCGAGCAACAGAGAAAAAGAATATGGCAGATTTGTCCTTTTGAAGAAAAGACCAAGGCAAATAAGTCCTTTTTCCAGAACAGTATAGCAAATTTGATCATCTGTCGTACATTTTATTCTCTCTTCTCGACCGGTTCCTTAACTCAATGAGCTGGATCCTAAATTATGTGCGAGAAAAGTTCTTTTATGCTGTTAAATTTCTCTTTAACATTCAACATTTTCTACTGCGGCCAGACAAAATCGAGAAGAGCACCAGACCTTGGTAGCCAGTCATCTTAACTTTAAATTTTACGTGGAATTTTCCTCTTCATCACGCGTGCTCCTGCAGGTTTAGGAGCAAGGGAATTCACCGTAGCTGTTATTACGATCCGCACTTAGTACACACTTCTAGATATCCGATGACGAAAGAGGAGAACCTACTGTTAGCGTTATAAATGAATTGAGTTAAATCAAGTCTAAGGTAGGACTCAACTCAACTCAGAGTTACTTAGAGTATACTCAGACTAAATGGGTAGTTCTTGTTAAACTCGGTGATATGGAAGTCTTCGCTCGGATGGAAAGTAAGTAGGTTTGGGTATCAGGCTTGAAGGCCTTACCCACGTGAGACCAGTATATCTTCAAAAATGCTTAGGATTCATATAAGGAAGAGAATCTGAGCGTAAGTTTGAAAGGAGACTGTTGAAATTTCAATCGGTATTATACTGACAATAGTGGACTCAGGAGCTCCCGATGAAGTGAGATAATAGTTATGAGAGAATCGAGTGCAATATAAGGAAGCATACGTGTGGGCTATAGACATTATCATGATCTAATATTATAGTTATAGTATAGTCCCAGATTATGAAGTAGAAAAGTCTTAATTCTTCTAAATGCTATAGTGCGAGGAGCTATCTAAGTAGTGATAACTAATAGACACTAAGTATCTATCCCTGTCCCGTGATATATCCTATCCCGTGATATCTCCCCCTCTTAGATATAAAAAAACTCTATCTTTAGAGATAAAAAAGGAATTTTCAGTAATTACTTTCGCTACTCTCTCCCGACGAGTCTAGAACGTCTTCTTTGAAATACGACCCTATTATAATCTAAGGAATCGAAGTCATATACTCTATACTATCGTCACCCTTTTCAGCTAATACTCTTACTATCTTCTTTAAAGAAGACTTTTTCATAGCAGGTTTCTTTATTAACTTAATTACTCTTACTAATAGTACTCTAGACTTTCCCTTTATAAGGGATCTTATAGGTATTATCAGTATAGTAAGGTCGTTATCGCTATCTTCCGTAAGGTTAGCGGTCTAAGTAATTAGTAAAGCTATACTTATTAGCTTTCTCTTTAAGTAGGAGTATCTTAGCTCGTATAGTTAAGGGTCTATATCCGGTACTATAGTACTAAAAAGGCAGCCGTTCGTAGTATTACTCTAGTTCTCTCGATTAACTAGGTCTTTAATAGTATATATTATCTCTAAGTTACTAGCGACACGAGGTAGCCCCTATATATTTATTAATTTCCTTAGGAATAGTATTCTATTCTTAATTAAGTCTATAACTCTCTAGTAGTATTCTGGTTTTAAAAGTTAATATATTAGAAGTTATAATAGAGCGAAGATAAAGGATTTATATCGCTTCGGGGCGCTATCGTTTAGTTTTATAACGTTAGTCTCCTAGGTCCTCTTTAACTTTCGTCTGCCCTTAGTATTTACTATAACTATATCTTCTTCTATATTATCGATAGGCGTTACTAGCAATTTAACTTAGATATCGCAGTCTAGGGATAATATAATTAGATTCGTTATATTTCTAGTATTAATACGAGGCTTAATAAAATACGAATTTTAATCTAGTAACTACTAATATACTATTATATTACTTTTAATCTTACTCTAGAAAATTAAGCTATATACGTTTAAATATTCATATAAGAATACGAGGTCCTCTATCTTATTACTTATAATAAGTACTTATCGTAGCTTAGGCGTATATAGTATCAGGGGATATCTTAAGATATAGAATAAAATTCCTGACGTTACGATTATCAGATCTAAGTCGCGGAAAGGTACTTAATAAGGTAATTTCAGTATAAATTTCGTCTCGTAGCCTAATCTATTAATATTAATTCTTAGAAGAGCTACTATACTTATAACTGCATCTAGTACTACTAGGCATAAGATTTATACTAGCCTGATTATCTCTAGCGTAATAGTATATATAACCTCGCTTAGTAGTACGATTATAGATCTATAAGAAGTACTGATTAATATAATCAGTAAAGTATCCAGAATAGCAATAGGGTTTAGTATATCTTAAAGCGCGCGAAAACATTCTTCGATAACTGCCTTAGTATCCGCGTGAGCTTGAATTATTAAGAAATATCTATTATATAAGGTCTAAAGAAGATATAGTATATAGTTAGCGCGGTCCCTATCTAATAGAGATCAGTCGAGTATATAGAGGAAGTCCCTTATTAATTTATATATACGCTCTATCTCTGCTATAAGTGAAATATATATACTATAATATATCACAGCGGAAGCTATAGCTTATAGGAATATTTCAAAGCTCGGCTTTAAACTACTATACCCCCTTTTTAGTACGTTATTAAGAATAAATTATCTATTACTCTTATATCTTATAATAATTCTAATATCCTCTTTAGTTTTAATTAATAGAGATAAGGTCTAGTATATACTATCGAATACTAAGGAAGCATTAATTAGCTAAAACGCTTTCCTTTTTACTTACGTCTCTTCTTTATATTCCTCGGTAAGTTCTATTACTCTAGTTTCTTTTAATCTCTTTTATTATAATATCTTCTATCTTTTTAGTTCTTATAGTTCTTAAAGAACTAAGTGGAGTTTATCTCTTAGATACTCTCGTATAATAATTTCTACGAAATAGTAATACTAATTATACTATATCTCCTTTATAATATTAGTAGCCTTAAATTTCTAGCTTCCGAGAATTATAATATCTCTATTAGGATAGATAGTATATCTGATTCTAAAATCAGGAGTTATAAGACTATTTAGAGGAAAGTCGCTTATAGTAAGGCGTAAGCGGAAAGCGTCTCCGAAGGTGACTTACTAAGAGTATAAGTATCTATTAATTAGTGAAAAGTTAGCTAAGAACTACTTAAAAAGACTACTTATCGCTATATTATAGTAAGCTACGCTAATTAGATAGTCCCTGGGATATATACTAGTTAGAACGCGAATATTACCCTAGGGGCGTTCGATAACTAGGACTAATTCCTTATCGCTCTAATATAGTAGATATAGATATAACTAGTTTTCATAATATATTCTATCCTTAGGAGCTTCTTAATAGAGTATAAATAGCTATTAGAGTCCCTGCGGGAGGTTACTATTTAGGTTAGTACACTCGTAGGGGTTATCTACCTCTTTACTCTATATAGTAAGGTTAGAGGGGATATCTCGAGTGACTCTAATAATACTACTTATCTTATATCTTGAACTATATTCGTTTCTCTTAATATCGAGATAAAGTAATCTGTCTCGAAGACCTTAAAAGACTCGTAGAACGTTACTTCGACGAATTAGTCGAGTGAAAGAAAATAATAAGTATACTAGGGATAATAGAGTAAGAGATTTAAGAGTTCTTAGTATATTATTATTAGTCGCTATATTCAGTCGAAAGAGTAATCCATAGAGTAGACTCTTATCGCGGTTAATATAGAGTTAATAGCGAGAGTATAAATAAAGAAGTCGATATGTAGTAGTAAGATTATTATTAATAGAATTTTATATATATAAGCTAGATAAGAAGGAGCTTAAGTAAGTAAATAAAAGCAATAGTAAGGCGTAAATATTAATAAGGCTAATTTACTAAAATATATATCACGTAGACGACTTATCACTAGCGTACTAAGGAACGCTCGAACTTAGATACCAGATTCGGCACGTCCTTCTTTAATACTAAAGTAAGTTCCTAAGAAGTTATCTAATAGCCTAAATACTTAACTTTATAGTACGCTTTCCTTATCTTATCTCCGGGTTATTTTCTTAATTCCTTACGTAATATCTTCTCGATAATATAATATTTAGTACTATCTTTATTATATATAGGACCCGGTTCAGGCGCTATCCTATAATATAAGTCGGGTACTACTAGTTCCAGGTGCTCGATTAAGATTACTAGGTATATACTTATCTATTCGAGCAGATCTAACTCGTAAGCTAATAAGTTTATTTATCTAATAATCTTATATAGTCTCGACTTAATAAAAGATAGCTTAGTCTAGTTCTATAGGAGTCTATAACTAGAGTCTATCCCTTTAGCTAATCTAATATAAACTTCGGCCCCTAGCTCTAGTAATACTAGTATCCGGTCCTTATTAAAGGCAAGCTTCATACGAGACTATACTAATACGACCGACTCTATTATATCCTGAAATAAGGTTTAATAGTTATATATAAAGTCTTATCCCTCCTTTATAGTAAATACGTAAGTAGTAGTATAATCAGTAGAAGAGAAAAGCGATCGGGGTTTTTATCTGAATCTCAGTTTATAAAATATAAACCTGATAGAGGTATTTTCTAAAGTATTAAGAATAAAAGATATAGCTAGTATAAAACCTTCCTAATTAGACTAATCGAAACGTCTAGTAATAGTATAGCGTAAAGCATAGATAAATATTTAATTAGATTATTCTAATTAACTATCTACTTTAAGGTTATTCGCTATAGTAAAAGCTAAGCTAATATTAGCGAAACTATATACGTCTCTCTAAAAACCGCTAGTAAATCGTATATCTCGATCTGATATTATCTTTTCCGGTACTCTTAAGTCTATATACACGTTCCTATAATAAGCTTTAGCTTAGTCTTCGCCTCCTTAATCCTTATATCTGATAATAACCTTAATCTATTCTATAATCTAGTCTATAAATAGTAAGACCGAGTCATATCCTTCCTTAGAAATTAGGAATCTTATAATTAAGTCTATATAGAACGTATAGAGTTAAGTAAGTAGAGGCGGAATTAGTATAAGTATGCCGTTAGGTAAGCTTCTGCCTAGTTTCGCTATTCGATAAGTAGGACAAGATACTATATACGATTAAACTATACGCTATATCTTGCGTATAAATACCTTATCCTTTAGAAAATCATATATTCTTTATACTCTTATATATACCTGATTATTATAAGCGATAGTAAGAATCTTCCTAATTAACTTTTCAGGTATATATAATCGCTTAACCTTATTAGAGTTACAGAAGAAAAGCAATTTTATTCTAGCGTCGAATCGAAATAACTTAAAGGTAGATACACGTTCGTTCCGAGGAGACTTATAGTAGTTTATCTTTATCTTATAGTAAAGCTATCCAAAAGTTCTATTTATTAGAAGCTAGCGTAAGATAAACGCTACTAATTATTTATCTATATATACTAAGGTAGAATATATAACTATCTCGTTATCTTGTATTAAGTAATATAATACCTTTAGGACTGAGATATCTCTATTTATTAAATTATATACTATATTTAATATTCCTTATACCTCTACTTCTTAGAGTAGTTAGCGCTATAGCCGGCTTAAGGTATCTGCGTTTAAGTATATCTTCCTAGCTCTATAGATTATATTTATCTTATACGTGTATTTTACTAAGAAGAGAAACTAATTATCTAATCTAGTATTCTTCTTACGAGAACGACCCTTAAAGCAGGATAATATTACTTAATAATCCGTATAAATAGTGAAATTTGCGCTATCGAGATATTATAATAACTTCTTCAGCGCTTATACTAGTACGCCTATCTCTAGCTCAGTAAGCTAGTAATTCATTTCTGCTATAGATAAGGACTTAGATAGAAATAGGACCGGCCTTTCTACCTTATTAGTAGTATCTATCTAGTAAAGAGCTACGCTATACTTAAATTCCTTAGAACTATCGATATAAAGTATAAAGTCCTATCTAAAGTTAGGGAATTTAAGGGTTAGCGCTAAAGTAAGCTAGTCTTTTAATATATCGAATGCTAGTTTAGACTTATATAGTAAGTTATCTATATATTAATTAGAGTATATTTTAGTATCCTTATAATATTTAGCTTTCTGAGACTGAGTTAAATTAGTATATTCTTTATATCTTAGTTAAAGAAGCGGAATAAGTATTACTTTAGTATAGTTACCTTATCTTACTTCCTCTCGTAGTATATTCCTAAATCCGATTATCTTAAGCTCTAATAATAGTAAGGAGATAGCTATATAATATAGTATAAATTTATAATAGTACTTGAAAAATCCTAGCGCTTTCTCTAATTAAGATAAGGTTCTTAGAAATTCCCAAGATTATACTGCTTTTATCTTCTCTTCTAAGGTATTTAGCTCTAGTCTAGATACCTTATATCCTAGTGCCTTAATAGATAGCTAAGCGAAGTAGCATTTTCCTAGAGCTAGTATAACTTCGGCATCCTCTAGTAAGGTAAGCGCTAGATCTAGGTCCTTTATATATTATTCCGAGGTAATAGAAAAGATAACTATATTATTAATATAAATAATAATAAATTTCTAAAGGTATTAGCGAAATAGATTCTCTATACGTACTTAGAAGAATACTAGGGTTATCGCTAGACTTATTATTATAATAATAAGTATTTCATATCCCTTATACGCGGTAACTAACGCTATCTTCTATTAGTCTACTAGCTCTAAAGGCTATTAGAAGAAGGATTTAGTAAGGTCGATACTAGAGAAAATCGTTACTCTACCTATAGCAGATAAGATACTATTAGCCTTAGGTAATAGGTATATATTAAGTATTAACTTTATATTAACCTTTCTGAGATCGATTATAACCTTTAGCTTTCTATTTCTATAGATAATAGATACTAGAGCCGAAGCTAGGGAAGGTTATCCGAGGGGTACTAGTACTAGGGAGCTATTAGCTCTTATTAGATCTAAGATTTTATCTATCTTTACCTTATCTTCTTAGGATTATAAGAATAGTACTCTTTTTAAGTTATCAATCTCGACGCTTTCCTTAAATAGTATAAGTATATTAATTCTATTATTAAACTATCCGAGTTCGTAGCAGAATAAGGTTATATACTAGCGAAGAATATCCTAAATCTTAACCTTAATATCTGTTCTAAAGGCGTTTAATATATCCGGTTCTATTATATCTTCGGGAAGGGGTCTAATTAAAAACAGAATACTAGCTAAGTACCTCCTTTCTAGCTTCCTCTCTACGAAGGGTTATCCTTTATAAATACTAGCCAGGTTTAGTAGTACTAGATAGTCTTTGATTTTAGGTACGTATTATTCGAGTACCTCTAATATCTATCCTTGTTATAGACAGATAAGTATCCCCCTTAGATTAGCGAATAGAATAGATATAAGGAGGCCTATAGTAATAGTATTAACTATCGAACCGAATTTACTAAGCGTTATATCGACTTAAGGATAAGGATATATTATATACCTATCTTAATATTCAAGTAATAAGCGGTATATAGTAAGTAAAATAACCCCTTCCCTTAGATATACTATAACTATCTATAAAAGGTAGATATTAGTACGTTTCGGGGCAGAATCCGTAGTCTTCGCTGCCTTAGTTATCTTAAGGAGTATATAGTTATTACTATCTTCTACTTATAGATAGTATAGCTTCCCTAATAACCTCTATCTAAAGTCGAGTTTATTTTCCGAGAAAAAGTTAAGCTTAAGAAGAATTCCTCTTAGTATCTTTAGTATAATATAATAGTAGTACGCAGGAAACTATAGAAGTCCCTTACCGGAGATTATCCTATATAAAATAGCTATCTCGATATAGTTAGAAATAATAGGACCTGAACTTATACTAGAAAGACTAACCCGTAGGCTATCTATCCTATATCGAGTCCTTACGAAAGGGAAGTATTACGCTAGACTCGGCTTATCGATTAACCTAATAAGCGAAGTAGTATTAGTAGTAGCTTCTATCGGGAAGTTATCTTCACTTAATATTTAGATTCTAGTATATATATTAGCTATAAAAGAAGTATTATTTAGAAGGATAGATATCTCGTCCTTCGACTCCTAAGGTTATAGGTCCGGAGTCTTTATAGTATAAGGATAAGAGATTAATACGTCTCCTTTTAAAGTAATAAGTAAGATTATAGGAGAAGGGTTCTTAACTAGGATAAAGTCCTTCTTAGTTTCGTCTTTATAAGAAGGCAATATATAGTTAGGTATAAAAGGTAAGGATAATAGTACTTTATTTTAAATTTATTCTATCTTTTTCGCTAAGTAGTAGCGCTAAAGTAAGTTTATTAAAGATTAATAATATTACTAAAACAGGGTTTAGGTAAGAATAAAGCCGCAAGAGGACCCTCTCTAGGTCTCGTGATAAGCTTTTCCCGAGTCCGCGGATAAGGAAGGACTTAAGGTTTCAGGCGATTCGTTATCCTCTGAATTATACCCTTAATCCGCTTAATATAAGAATCCGTTATTAGAGTAGTTAAGTATAACTAGTAATTAAGAATAGTATATATTATACCTATTGAAATTTCCGGTTATCGATAAGTACTAAAGAGAGTACTAAGGTTAGTTTATTATTATAAGTACTTGCGGCTAGTACTAGTATAGCGGCTAGTTCTAATAGGGTTATCTTCTATTACGCTAGGTAGTTAGTATAGAGGCTAGTACTAATATAGTTAACTCGATAGCCTTATCCCTCTCTTTCTCTTATTATTACTTTCTTCTGAATTCGGTATATTCTACTAGTAGTATCTAAGGTCGCGAATAGGGAGTTAAGAGTTAAGTAAGCGCTATTATCATTAGATATCGTGCTATTAGTACTATTAGTACTTAACTCTATCGTTCGCTTCGGGGGTCTTTGTCTCGCCTAATATCTTAGTAGTACGAATTATCTATTACTAGTTATCGTAACTCCTATATCTCCTTAGTTTACTCGTCGATACGAGACTAGGTCTATAAGTAAGCTTCTCTCGCTTAATTCTCTATATTATAGATCTTTAACTTGAACTTATTTATTATATTTCTATAGTCTCGTAAGATTATACTTACCACTAGACTAGGATCTAAGGCTTAATATATTCGTCGGATAATAAGGTCTTAGTTTATCTCTCCTGCCTCGATATAGAGGTTATACTTATTATTTAAGAATTATCTTAGGGATAACTTCTTTTCGTCCTTAAAGGAATACTTTAGAGTATCCGCCTTTCGTATCGCTACGCTCGGATTCGTATGGAATTATAGTATTAGCTAATACTTCTATTCTTCTAAGCTCTAAGATATGAAGTTAGTAATCTCTAGAGATAAGGTACTAAGCTAGATAGCCGCCTTATCCTTTATATAAATTAGTAAGACTTCGAGGATAGTATCCTCACTATATCGAGCTACTATTATATTAAGTATCGCGATATAGCCTATAACTGAGATAGTACTATTAAATTATCCTATGTCCTGCGGGCGAAGTTATCGATATTAAGTACTAGACTTACGTAGTCTATTATCCTGCTATTATCTTCCTAAGTCTTAGGAGTTCAAGTCTTTCTTATCTTTACTATTAGTTATATTATTACTATATATAAAGTTATAATAATAGCGATTTAGAAGAGGAATTTCTGTCTCGATGGATAATCAGATAGGTCCTAGAGTACGAGGGATAGAAAGCCTTAGTACTACTAGTATAGAAGATATACGTATTACTATTTCAGCCTCGGGAGGGCTAGCTTAAAATCGGGTCACTAAAGGTATTAAAATTTACTATTAACTTAATCGCTATTATTCCTAGGGTACTAATCGCCCTAATCGCCTTATTCTTTAAGTCTATTAAAAGGCCGGGGTTTAGAGTGCGGACTAAGGCCTTAGCTTATCTCAGAATTAGCAGGAGGATTAGCCTAACTAGGTGTTTATTACCTCTATCCTCTATATCTTCCTATAGGGTCTGAATAAAGATAGCGTCGCTCTTCTACTTGTTCTTAGTATATACTAATACTATAGCTATAGCTATCGGCAGTATAAATATAGGGCTAAGTAACTAGTTTATTAGGATAAATTTATCTTATAGCTATCTCGCTAATTCTTCGGCTCTAGATAAGGTCCTATCTTTT
This sequence comes from Rhynchosporium graminicola, assembly GCA_900074885.1. Lineage (NCBI taxonomy): Eukaryota > Fungi > Ascomycota > Leotiomycetes > Helotiales > Ploettnerulaceae > Rhynchosporium > Rhynchosporium graminicola. Next base: position 598,277 of record FJUW01000061.1, read on the forward strand.
AGTAAGATAAGCTATCTAGGCAAGGGAGACTTCGATAATTACGATAACTAATCGATCGGAGAAGTCTATCTTCAATAGAAGGAGGCTATCGGAACTATTAGCTCAGGGAAGGCTTGGTCTCGGATTGCTTATAAGTCGACTAGTAGATGTGACGACTGGTCAGGTTTGGAGGTCTCTCCCTATTAGTAGAAACACTTACTGCTAAGCGAGATTACACGAGTAGAGTTTAGGGGCCCCTTTTCATATATATACTTCTATTCTCTCTCTACTTCTTCACTCCTTAGTTATAGATTCTTAAGTGATTCTTACTACTTTATATTCATAGTAATATGAGGTCTTATTACTAAGGTAGTTTTAAGACCTTTCTAGAGTAAGCGTTATATTATCTATAACTCTTTTACTTATATCTAGGAAGATAGTAAATATCTACTTATATTATAAATCTATACATAGAGCTACTAAACGCAGGAGACTAAGCTATATAGAGAAGGCCTATACTAAGTATAAACTTGAAGAATAGTACCTAAACTGAAGTAACCTAAGTCTGATAAATCGACTACTAGTTCTCCGACTCCCTTTACTTCTTATTCTTCAGCGACTTATAATACTCGCCGTAACTTACCTCTCTCTACTATAGAGAGTACTCGTGACGACGCCTCGTCCGAGTTAAGCTCCCTAACTCCTATTATAATTAACGAACTTACTGAGTCGCTAAACCTCCCTGATAATACCCTTATATTAATAGTAACTATAGGTAACTTATAGGAAGACTGCGCTTACTAGCTATAAGAGGCAGAAAGGAAGCTCGCGGAGGAGAGATAATTAAACGCTAACTTATCTGCAGAACTACGCTAGTTACGGGACGAGTTCCTAGAACTACGCTAGTTAACTATCTAGCGCTCTGCTAAGTCTATATTATTTGATAACGTTTAATCGCGTATAATACTATTACTATTAATTAAAGAAGATAACGCTACTCTTACGCTTAATAATCGTTATCGAGAATAATCTACCAGAGGAATATTATTAATATTATACGCTACGCGTATAGAGAAGATACTGAACCTTCTAAATAAGCTCTCTAATAGAATCGACTACTCTCTAAAACTCTGGGAAGTATAGATACGTAACGCTCTCTAGCGCTACTCTAGCTACTTTATCGATGAAGATTACTATAAAGATTAGTTACTTAACTAAACGGAAGGAATAGCTAGAACTTACTTAGAACTCTTATTCTTAGAACTAGAATATAACGAAGAAGGTAGTATAATCGATTCACTCGATATAATCACTTAACTCGTCTCTTTCTTATCTAATCTATACGACTAATAAACTGCAAGAGCTAGCTATTCCGCGCTAAAGATAAATTATAAGTAGACTTTCTGGATATTCTACTACGAGTTTCGTACGCTAGCTTATAAAGCTAGAGTAAATGATCAATCGACTCTGAAAATAGACTTATAGGAGAAGCTACTTGTATAGCTATAGAAATAGCTCTTCTAATAGTACCGAACGTTAAGGATACTAGAAGAATACGTTAAGGCTATATAAGCTAAAGACTAAGGTTAATTTATTGAAAAGACTTACTATTCTGAGTTTTCGGCTAAGGCTAGCGCGACTCGGGAACGCCCTATAAATACCTCCTCCTAGCGCCGTAGTACTAACTCCTCTTCTTATCTGCAAATTAGTCTTCTTACGCCCGAGAATACTAGTGCGACTAGTAAATAAGTACTATACTCTGCACGAAACGATACGCCTCGTGCATAATCGCCGGCGAATACTCCTTATTACTTTACGCTTACCTTATACTTACGCTTATTGTTAGCTCGACCTAATACTCCGTATCGAATTAATATAATTAACGCTAATAACGATATTAATAGCGAGCTAGAAGATAATAACGATAAAGAAACGTACGATAACGCCTAAGAGTATATTAAACCGCTAGTAAAAGACTACGCCTAAGGAAAGACTCCTTCTTAGGTAATATACGAGATATGCGATATCTTGACCTTACGAAGCTTCTTAGTAGTTAATTATTTACTATACGTGCTACTCTTACTAAGAATAGACTCTCGTATAAGCTACCTGCACTTCTCGATTCTGGAGCTAATAGATACTATTTTATTAATCGTTCTTTTCTTAAATCCCTTTCTTTCTTCTTAAAACTTTTAATTTACCTTCTACTAAATGTAATTCTTATTAAAGGCTTTAATAGCGTTAATAGTAGTACTATCAGTTACTATACGATACTTAATTTAACGGTAGATCGTCGCGTTCAGGTATTTACTCCCTTTCTTATTACTACTCTCGGAAACTATAGTATTATACTCGGAAGGACCTAGCTTTCGGAATATTAAGTACTCTTAGATGCCTCTAAACGATAGATTATTTAGCTACTATATACTCCTAGTAACGTTTATAGCTCTCCAATCGAGATTAAGGACTTATATAAATATTATATTTACTAGCGCTACTAATACGACGCTAACGAACGCAACGAACGCCTTAATTAATTCTGAGAAGCGTACGAGGAATAGCGAAGCGCAGCTAACTCTCCTATTAATATTCGAGCTGTTATTAACTCTATCTCTATTATTAAACGACTATTACTAGCTCGGAAGCGCACTTCTAGGGAGACTTATAGCTATAAAAATATCTAAAACTCTCCTCTAGAGAGTATTCTATAGGTAACTAACTCTCTATTACTACTGCTGATTAGTTAGGATCGTTTCTTCGGCGTTTATACTACTTATTATAGATACGACGAGCCTAAGTGTTTATTATCTGAAGAACGAGAATAGAGTAATAAAGAGAGGTCTTTATACTCTAGAGAGACTATTAATATACGTCTGAAGTGCGTACGATTCAGTAATATTATCGCTTATATCCCGCGTGAATCTCTACTTTAACCCTAATTAGAAGTCTCTACGTTAAAGACTTACGTATAAGACTACGCCCGTGTAATTCATACTATAGACTAATAGTTGCTCGGAATACTATCTTACGACTTAATAGAAGTTACTTAAAGTATAAAAATAGCTACTATGATATTTCGGAAGCGATAAAGATCATCTCGTGTGCTTAGACCTCTTCTAGAGCTTCCTGCGCTAGAGATTTACGTAATTAGCAGCCTAGCTTTCTATTTCTTATATAAATACTAGAAGTCTTTTAACGATAAGATCTTCTCTATTACTCTTCACGAGATAGATAAGCTTCTTAACGATCGAATCGCAGTTTAGTAACGCGATATTACTATTATATCTTTAACTATCGACTTTACGGAACGTTATAAAACCGCTTAGTAATTTACTATTAGCTTAAGCGAATTAGATTCAGAACTATAGATCCCTTACGAGTATAGCTAGTAGGTATATATCTTTTCTAAGGAAGCTAGCGATATTCTCCCTCCTTATCGCTTATGCGATTACCGAATTAAGCTTAAGGAAGGAGCTGAGAAGAACCTTAAATACTCCTTCTTATATAAGATATTAGCTGAAGAACTTAAAGTCGTTAAGGCGTATATTACTAATAACTTAGCTAAAGGTTTTNCCTAGGAGTATATTAAACCGCTAGTAAAAGACTACGCCTAAGGAAAGACTCCTTCTTAGGTAATATACGAGATATGCGATATCTTGACCTTACGAAGCTTCTTAGTAGTTAATTATTTACTATACGTGCTACTCTTACTAAGAATAGACTCTCGTATAAGCTACCTGCACTTCTCGATTCTGGAGCTAATAGATACTATTTTATTAATCGTTCTTTTCTTAAATCCCTTTCTTTCTTCTTAAAACTTTTAATTTACCTTCTACTAAATGTAATTCTTATTAAAGGCTTTAATAGCGTTAATAGTAGTACTATCAGTTACTATACGATACTTAATTTAACGGTAGATCGTCGCGTTCAGGTATTTACTCCCTTTCTTATTACTACTCTCGGAAACTATAGTATTATACTCGGAAGGACCTAGCTTTCGGAATATTAAGTACTCTTAGATGCCTCTAAACGATAGATTATTTAGCTACTATATACTCCTAGTAACGTTTATAGCTCTCCAATCGAGATTAAGGACTTATATAAATATTATATTTACTAGCGCTACTAATACGACGCTAACGAACGCAACGAACGCCTTAATTAATTCTGAGAAGCGTACGAGGAATAGCGAAGCGCAGCTAACTCTCCTATTAATATTCGAGCTGTTATTAACTCTATCTCTATTATTAAACGACTATTACTAGCTCGGAAGCGCACTTCTAGGGAGACTTATAGCTATAAAAATATCTAAAACTCTCCTCTAGAGAGTATTCTATAGGTAACTAACTCTCTATTACTACTGCTGATTAGTTAGGATCGTTTCTTCGGCGTTTATACTACTTATTATAGATACGACGAGCCTAAGTGTTTATTATCTGAAGAACGAGAATAGAGTAATAAAGAGAGGTCTTTATACTCTAGAGAGACTATTAATATACGTCTGAAGTGCGTACGATTCAGTAATATTATCGCTTATATCCCGCGTGAATCTCTACTTTAACCCTAATTAGAAGTCTCTACGTTAAAGACTTACGTATAAGACTACGCCCGTGTAATTCATACTATAGACTAATAGTTGCTCGGAATACTATCTTACGACTTAATAGAAGTTACTTAAAGTATAAAAATAGCTACTATGATATTTCGGAAGCGATAAAGATCATCTCGTGTGCTTAGACCTCTTCTAGAGCTTCCTGCGCTAGAGATTTACGTAATTAGCAGCCTAGCTTTCTATTTCTTATATAAATACTAGAAGTCTTTTAACGATAAGATCTTCTCTATTACTCTTCACGAGATAGATAAGCTTCTTAACGATCGAATCGCAGTTTAGTAACGCGATATTACTATTATATCTTTAACTATCGACTTTACGGAACGTTATAAAACCGCTTAGTAATTTACTATTAGCTTAAGCGAATTAGATTCAGAACTATAGATCCCTTACGAGTATAGCTAGTAGGTATATATCTTTTCTAAGGAAGCTAGCGATATTCTCCCTCCTTATCGCTTATGCGATTACCGAATTAAGCTTAAGGAAGGAGCTGAGAAGAACCTTAAATACTCCTTCTTATATAAGATATTAGCTGAAGAACTTAAAGTCATTAAGGCGTATATTACTAATAACTTAGCTAAAGGTTTTATTGAACCTTCTTAAGCACTATACGCTATACTTATTCTTTTCATTAAGAAAGCTAATAGAAGTCTAAGATTCTATATCGACTTTCGCGTACTTAATAACCTTATAAGGAAGGATTAATATCTACTGCTATTAATCGATAAAACGCTGGCTAGAATCTCTACTGCTAAGATATTCACTAAACTGGATATTCGCTAAGCGTTCTACCGAATTCGAATAGATTTAGCTTCCGAAGAGTATACGACTTTCCGGACTTATTACAGTATATATAAGTATAAGGTACTCCCTTTCGGTCTGACTAACGGCCCTGCGATATACTAGCGATATATGAATAACATCTTATTCGACTACTTAGACGACTTCTATATAGTATATCTAGACGATATTCTGATCTACTCTAACGACTTACTATAGTATTAATTATATATACATAAGGTGCTATAACGATTATAAGACGCTAGATTATAAGCTAACCTTAAGAAGTATAAATTTAATATTACTCGCACTAAATACTTTAGATTTATTATCTCTACTTCTAGGATCGAGGTAGACCTTAAGAAGGTTAATATTATATAATCTTAGAATTACCTGACTATAGTTAAGGGCGTATAATTGTTCTTAGGCTTTTATAACTTCTACTAACGATTTATTAAGGACTACGGAATTATTATAAAACCTCTTATGTAACTTATCAAAAATAATATGTTATTTCGGTTCGCTAGGGAGTGTAAAGATGCCTTTGATCACCTAAAGCACGCTCTCACTTCGGTACTACTCCTCTACTACTATTAGTAATATCTACCTTATATAATCGAAATAGACGCTAGTGATAAAGTAATAGCAGGTGTGCTATCGTAATAGCATGACGAAGACTAGTTCCTAGTAGCTTACTTCTCTAAGATTATACTACTTACTGAGCTTAATTACGATATTTACAATAAGGAAATACTCGTAATTATACGATCTTTTAGTAACTGGAGATCTGAGCTCGTAAGCGTACTATATTAGATCCGCGTTATTACTGATTATAAAGCTCTTAAGTACTTTATGACCTTTAAATAGCTAAACGTATAATAAGCCTGATAGGCTAAGCTACTCGTAGATTATAACTTCATGATTACTTATCGACCTAGGAAGTATAATCTACTTGCTGACGCTCTCTCTCGTAGAATAGATAAATTAGACGACTAGAATAACGCTAAAAGAACTTAGCGTTTATAGTAGCTACTACGCGAAGACTAAATCGATCTAGTACTACTTATAAGTAACCTCCGGAACAGCTCCGACTTTATAGATAACTTTAAGCTTATTAACGCCTTAGAAGTCGCTGACTTATTGCTAGTCTTTTCTATAGTATAATAAGTACTTGATACTAATCGCACTACGCTATTACTCTAAGCTCTACGGAAATAAGCTCTCTCTGCTACTCCTAGAAAACTAACTATAGAAAAAGATCTTCTACTCTATAAAGGAAAACTAATAATACTTAAAATCTTATACTTTCGCACGCTACTTATACGCGAAGTATACGACCGATTAGAGACTACTTATCTAAGTGCAAAGAAGACTTTATAACTGCTAGTATTATAATACTAGTAGTACGGAATCGCTTTAACTATTAACTAGTACTACTATAATTGTTATACTTGCCGACGAATTCAAGTGCTACGCGATAAGAAACCGAGCCTCCTCTAACCTCTACTTATACTATCACGTCTATAGGAGCATATTATAGTCGACTACTATAGCTTTAACTATAATAAATACGGCTATAATAACGTTCTCGTATTTATTAACTATTTCAGTAAATAAGTAATTAGTATTCTATACCGAAAGACCTCTAATACGCGCGACCTTATAAAGCTTTACTTATACTTCGTATACTGCTATTTCGGAGCTCTATTGATAATTACCTCTGATAGAGGGCCTTAATTCGTTTCCCGTTTTTAGACTATAGTTATTACGATTCTCAGTACTAAAAGATAGCTTTCTGCAGTAGATTACCTATAAACAGATAACTAAATAGAGATCTATAACTAATATCTCTAACGCAGATTACGACCTTTTATCTCTTACTATTAAGATAACTAGTCGGAATTCTTACTTATTATAGATTACGCTCAGATAACTCTCCCTTACGAATCCCTTAGAGGTCTCTTATCCTTTGAAGTCGTTTATAGATATATACCCCGCGTTAATTAGAATTAGAAAGACCTATTTAACTCTATTACGCCTGCTAATAAGTTGAATACTTAGTAAGCTATAGATTAAACTAATCGCTTACGCGACGCCTAGACTACTGCTTAATCTAGCTTTTAACGTGTATAAGCTAAGATATCCTAATCCTATAATCGCTCACGCTATGAAGTCGACTTTACTATAGACGACCTTATCTAGCTAGATATGCGCTACTTTACGAGTACTCGACTTAGTAAAAAACTCGATTTCCTGACTAACGGACCCTTCTATATAATTAAAAAGGTCGGAAGCTCTTATCGCCTAGAGCTCCTTACTAGTATGAAAGTATATAACGTATTCCCTACTACTAAGCTACGGAAGTATCTAAACGACCCCTTACTAGGATAAACCTTACTACTATTACTACCTATTAATATTACTAGTAACAATGAATAGGAGATCGAAGATATACTTACGTGCTATAAGCAGCGCAATAGCCTCTTATACCGAGTTTCCTAGTTAAATCAAGATGTTGATCTTATATAATACGACGCTATAGACGTTAAATACGCTCTCGCTAAGCTGTAATAATTCCATCTTAATAACCTAACGCAAGCTAGACCTCCTGCTAGACTACCTAATTAGCTGAAAGCTTTCTACGATAGAATTAATAATTACGACTACTTTAATAGTAATAAGGAGATAGATTAACGCTCGAGGGCGAGCTTTTTTCGGAGGGGGGGGTAGTGTAACGACTAGTCAGGTTTGAAGGTCTCTCCTTATTAGTAGAAACACTTACTGCTAAGCGAGATTATACGAGTAGAGTTTAGGGGCCCCTTTTCATATATATACTTCTATTCTCTCTCTACTTCTTCACTCCTTAGTTATAGATTCTCAAGTGATTCTTACTACTTCATATTCATAGTAATATGAGGTCTTATTACTCAGGTAGTTTTAAGACCTTTCTAGAGCAAGCGTCACAGTAGAGATATATATTAGCGTTAACTCCGGGATATAATCCGTATTAGTATAACTAGTACTCTCTCGGTAGATTAGTCTTATTTTTATATCAATCGAGGTTGCGAGGCGCTATGAGGAAAGGACTCGGTTTAGGTGATAATCGTCGTAGTATCTCTAGGTATTCTTAAATAGGGGATATAGAGGGACTGGCGAAAGATAATCGGGGCCTCCTTTTCTATACTATTTACTCTAATTCGGGTATTACAGATAAAAATCTCCCTTAGGAGTCTCTTAAGCAGTCGTTCCTCTCTCTAGTACTGTTTCCTCTAGTATTAGAGCTTCTAATATAGCGGTATATAGAGTGTACTACTAGTAAACCTCTATAAGTCTCCGGCGAATCGCAGGAGGTTCTGACTCGTATATAAGGAGTTAGTTAAAGGATAAGGTATAAGTAATCCGGAGAGGATAAAATTTAGAGATTAGTATAGGGAGTCGTGCTATACTACCCTATAAGGTAGCGGTAGAGTCGTACTATAATAATAGAGCGCGAAGCGCCAGGGAAGTAAGAGTAATTATAGTAGAATTGAATAAATTAAGTAGTTTGAAGACTTAAGTTACCTTACTTTCTTGGAATTGCTACTATATTATAGTATAGTCCCAGATTATAAAGTAGAAAAGTCTTGATTCTTCTAAATACTATAGTGCGAGGAGCTATCCAAGTGGTGATAACTAATAAACACTAAGTGTCTGTCCCTATCCCGTGATATGTCCTGTCCCGTGATAATAGTTATAAGAGAATCGAGTGCAATATAAGGAAGCATACGTGTGGGCTATGGATATTATCATGGTCTAATATTATATTGAAATCACCCAGAATAGCAGGCCTCCCCAAAGCATTCGACGCTGGTGACTTCCTCAAGAGTTTTGTACGGCCTTCAACCGAGTGCAATTAGCAATCTCGTTTTATCCCGAGTCATCTTGTTAGAGGCGCCCCAGATGGCTCGAAAGAAATTAATTTAACCTTAGCAGCAGACTTGGTCCAAGACAGGCGGTGTCACAAGAGATGGGCGGCTCCTTTGTCTGTGTTCACTGACTTACTAAAGTCAACAGTTGTTGCATATATATTCTGCGGAACAAGTACGCAAGCAAATTTAGCGTTTATAAATTATCCCTTTCAGATACCATAAGATAAGACTTTGAAAAAAGACGAGAATTTTCGCTCAAGCAATAGCTTGAGCGAATATTGATGATTTTGATAGCGACATTGATCAATGTTTCCCGTGTTTCAAATCTCAAAGTGCAGCTCTCGCGGCTAGGATGAAAGTCGCTTGAACATAAACTTGCGAAAATGATAGACTTCAGACTGAAGCTAAAAGTAACGGAACCGATAAGCCGCAAAAGAATAAATGCGAGGGTCATAAATGACGAACGAGAGACAAAGCAGAACGAATACTCCCAGCGTAGTTGAGATGATGTCGTGGCCTGTGTCAAAACTTAAATCCGCGTTTAAGTGCCTGTGGAGACGCGCAAAACTTTCAGGAGGGTGGATTATAAGGTTGGCCATTGAGTGAAAGTGTGCCAGCCCGAGAATTGTTTAGAGAGCTAGGTTGAAGCAGAGATAATAAAAGGGTTATTTCAACGTGACAAAAAGTTCATTTACGAGTTCCTTTGGCCCCTCGCAGCATCCTGGCGAGGTTCTTGAACAAGGACCACTATTGAGATCACTTAGTTGAGAATAGATATAATGGTCACAGGTAAGGCTATCTGCCGTTGGCTCTTCAAATAAAACCACGTACAGTTGACTCCGATGAAAGTGACAGGCTTGATGTCGTCCACCTTGATAATGCTAGCGAGGTCGGATATCAACTCCGTGTCGACCTTCAAGAGAAATTTCGTAGTATTGAGGTTTGCTTGTGCCCGGAGCGTATGTCCGTTCAGTAGCTAAAGGCGTAAATGCAATGATGACAAAGATGGCCACAAGCTTAATGATAGAGGGAGCCATGATATGAAGTCCGATGCTTTCTTCGATGGTGGTAGATAGGTAAAGTCCTCAAGGTAGCTAGCTAAGATTGAATAAGCTGTTGAAACAAAACATTCAATTCGAATCAGATTTTGAGATCTTATAGATAATCGGCTCATGGGACATCGAGCATGTCGATCAATTCCCGGCACATTGAGGTAAGACCGCCTCGCAATATTGGTCTGGATAGCAATCCGGGTATACACAAGAGCCACTTGGTCATCATATCGAGTCGCGAAATCATACCACGGATTGATATCCATACCAATGTGACAGAATAAACGAGAAGTCCCGTATCTAAGATAAAACAGACATACATATAGATGGTAGAAGACAATCGCTCATCTCTCATGTAGCCGCAATTTTAGGAGAGATCTAGCTTCCGAAGATTCGCACAAGACCCAGCTATCAAATTTCGAGTCTCTGCGTGGCATTTGCGATTTCTAGATGTTGGTTACAGGAGCCTGACCTTAGCTGTAATGGGCACGTGATAGTCGGTTGTATATGTACGGTGTTAGGCGTGTTCAGCGTGCGCTGAATATTGTGATCTTTTGGTCCAGATGGCGTAGTTGGTGTGAGCTTAACCTCAACCCCGTTATATTAGCCGAGACCTGAGACAGCCAATCTATGAGAATACGATAAATTGATCATGGATATCCTGGTGGATGGCAGCCAAATACTGCATGAGATCTATACCACTGATCTGATCTGATAGTGTGTTTAAGCATTTGACATATTATGTACGTAAAACCCAGGTGACATGCGGACACAATAATAATCACGTAGAAAGACCCACAGCTCAAACAACTATGACGATCACTGAAAATTCAAGCTATAGTGAAAGTTAGGACGAAGCTTTCCTCGAACAATAGCTGATGGTTCATGAGTTGACTAGGTAGTTAGCTTCCGAAGTTGATATACCGAGGCTCATGATATTAACCAGAAAGCTCGCAGATCTGGACCTCTGCTGATATATATCACCGCAGCTATAATTGAAAGCTAGAATATATACTATATTAACACGACATTTCTTTTCGCATTAAAGATTTCGAGAATAATTCAATATCAGGTCTAACCTCGTAATGCACGCGGAGTCTCACGTCCAATTCACGTACTCTCGAGATCTACGCTACATCTCGGTTATAGTTATTGACTTCGGGTAAATTAATCAAAGCTATTTGCTAACAAATTTTCGCGAAAGCAGGGCTCTTGTGACTGTAGCGTATCAAGTCATGCCGTTCAACCACACCTTCAGATTTCTCGATCAAGTCAAACGGTGCGTTCTCTTGCGAAAAAATAATATTTCGGCGTCGGCGAGGTGCTGCGGCGCAAAGACCTAACGCGGGACTTCGCTTTTGAGTGCCAGACTGTTGCCTCCAATTCGGCGGAAAAACATCTTCGCGGCGGCACTTACTAGTAATATTGTCTAGAGCCAGTACGTTGAGCGTCGTCCTTCTCGTTATATATGCCCACGCTCCATTTCCGCTGGCCGTATTGGTCACTCTGTCCGCCTTCAGATCGCAGAACACTTCAAGTAATGAGTTCTCCTCATCCCACGACGTCAAGTCAAGGCATGGAGACTCGCTAAAGCATTTCCGCAACCTATCCAGGCCAACTATCAGCAATCGCTACTAAGAGCATGAGTGTATTCTACAATCTTCTCACGGGATTAGCTAGATTTACACCTCTTGCCAGCTTTTCTGCGAAGATTTGACTTTAGATCGCGATACTCATGGGCGTCATAAGATTATCGGCCAGAAACAAATGGTCACCTATCGACACTACTAACCTCGAATAGCTTCGGGCTCATCTTGCCCGCTTTTGAAACTAATGCTACCTATAGCTTACTTTTCAATGTGTCATTTCAGTCTAAACCGTCTAGGAGAATGTAATAACACAGTTTGCTCTCGTCGGATGTCTGCGACGCCACCTATTGCCGAAGACGTGCGCAGAAGGGACCAAGGTAAGAGGCACGGGACCAAAGAAGAGCGGAGTGAGACTGGTTCATCATCGATTTCCTGACCGCATGTGGCAGTCGAAGCTTACTTTCCAAGGATCCCTGCTTGTAAGTTGACCAACGGCTCGCTTAGTAAGCGTATGGCGATTTAGCTATTTGACCATGGCGATTTAGCTGTGGCCTTAAATAATTTTACCATGTCCTTGGTACTTGATGAAAAATACCTTGCTTGTCCGTACAGGCCTGGGAAAGGACAGAACAATAGATTAAGACTGGGGTAATGAGTTCCAGCTCCGTATTCGACGCGAAGGATTTACTGTTGCCATTTCAATAGAATATAAATGGAAAGAAATTCAAGATGTCAATCCGTCCCGACTAATATCTCCATGTATCTCGATGACTGAAGACCTGTGAAATCCTTCCCGTGTGCAGGCAATCAATGATATCCCCCGATTTCATCTGTTTGTTGACCGTTGCCTAGTGTCGAACGTCATGCGTTGCGCATGTAGAGGGTGCTCACCGAATGCTTTAGGTTCTATTGACATAATCCCACAAATTAATCAGCAAGGGAAGACGTTTGTTTGTCTGTTTTATTCATATAACTGTTCCAGGCCTGAAAGGCCTATGCCGGGTTGTCTATTTACACCTTCCGGTCCTACCCGCGAAGGCCAATATATAACAGTTCCTCGATACCAATAAAGAAGTCCTGGGCTTCGATAAATAGCTAAAAACCCTACTTCTTATAGTAAAGTAGGGAAAAGCGCTGAAGAATACCCCGCCTATCCTATTCGATACCTAAACCTCGGCTCTACACTACCTTATCCTATCCTCGTATTTAATTAATACTCTCTCCTTCGAACTCCTAGCCCTTCCTTATAGTATATATCGAGAGTAACTAGCTAGATGGAATTATTTTTATAATATACGAATCGTACGAGGTAAGATTCGTGGATAATTCTTACTTACTACTACTTATAGTCTTCTGCCTCGGATACTATATATTTAAATAAATAGCGACCCCGAAATATTGAATTCGGGTGTAACGTTCCTTGTTCTGACTGGTACGCGGTATATAGGCTTGTCGGTTAGTATCAGCTATAAAGTAAAGTAAAGAAGAGATTCAGTTCTTAATTAGAATTAAGATATTATAAGCAGGTATTAATTACTATATGAATTTAAGCACGAAGCTCTTATCTAATATTAGAAGTGCTAGTCTTATATAGAACTTTTATTCCTCTATGCAAGCTATATAAGATGTCTTTTAGAGCGCGCAAGCTAGTAAGCCTATCTAGCTAGCTAGTATATCACGTAACCTAATATCTACTTAAATCTAGATAACTATTATTACTAAGATATAGGAGATCGTATAGTACTACTCGCGGTTTTATACTATAACTGCGTCAGTATTATTAATCTAATAGTACTAACTCTACTCTAGTATTAAAACCTATCTAATAACCTATTACTAGGTAATACTATTAGTATTCTAGTATCAAGATAGTTATAGTACTAAGATCCCTTCAGGATTCGTAATATTATCCCCCTTCTATCTTAGCGTATCCTTACGCTTAAGTATACTAAAGGAAATATCGATAACTACCTATAGCTATCTTCTTCTTTTATTATACCCCTTGTTCGCTCGACTAAACGTATTAACTATATTGCCCTCGGACGATAGATAGAATTAAGTAAGAAGATTATAGCGCTTTATACCTAATATGAAAACATAAGATATAATAAATATATATCGTCTCGCGATCTTAAACTTTCTTAGTGCTATTAGTATACTCGTCTGAATAAGATTTACGATATTTATACGATTAATTATATACTATCTGCTCGAGATTAGGAATCCTTAGATTCGTAAATTAAGAAGTTAGATATAAAGAAAGAAGAGGCTATAGCTAAGATCCTCTGATTAAAGAAATAGAAAAGAGTTCTATATAAGAGATAATAGAAAATAATTACTACTGGTTTGAATTCGATAGCTAAGCTAGACGCTCTCGAAGTGCTAGAAAAGAAGGAAGAGAAGAAACAGAAAAGAGAGAGAGTATCTAGAGATACTAAGCTAGTAGGCGCGGAACGCTCTAGTTCTAACGACCCTACTAACCCCTCGTTCGATCTGATAGTCGACTTTCCTTTCGACTTTGCAGATCTACTTTCGATAGATCTAAGTTTTATTAATAGAAACTAATAAGTAGCTTTAGGTACTAAAAGCTTAACTTAAGTTTCTATATATTTTCTAATAGTAAGTAGTTCTTCTATTTTATTAGATATCGAATAATATCTTATTTATACTAATAGTCTAGTAGGCTTTTTATCTTACATTCTTCGAGTGGATTATCTAGTTTAGTATAAGTTTTCGGTGCTAGTATTACTCCTAGTAGTACTTTCTCTAATAAGGATATATAGAATATTAGAAATATCTTCTTTATTATAATTAGTAACTCGAGCTTATAATTTAAAGGTCCTTTAACTTATTTAATTTTAAATAGTTCTAACTTCTTATAATCTAATTTATCGCTTAGTCGCTTAGTATTAATATGTTTTCGCAAAAGATAAACCCTATCCTTCTCCTATAGCGTTAGCTCCTGTTGGTATCACTCTGTCGTAGTACGTATAATCAAGTAGTCTGCGTGAGCAAAAGTAAAGTAATAATAGTAATAGTATTATCTATTATATAATAGCTAACTTTCCTAGGTAGTCGAGACTCCGTAAGGGAGATATATCTGGCCGGCTAAACCCCGGTGCAGATACTCGACTAACACGTGACTATAGACTAACACTAGGAGTACTTTAAAGTAGCTCTAAACTATCTACTTCTCCGTATAAAAGTAACGCTTTTTACTTTCTAATAAGAGTAGTACTGTAGTACTACTCGTGCAGAAGTATTATATAGTATATAGGTTTCCACGTGATCAGGTCTAAAGATTCTGCTTAAAAGATAACTAAATTAAATGCCTTATAAGCTCTCTTCTAGCTTCAAGTTATCTAAATTCCCTCTATCTACCTATTCTATAGGCTTAATAACTAATTGATTTATATGTAATAGCTCCTTTAGAGCTTCGTTGCAATTTGTCTTAGTTATCGTATCCGCAGGGTTATCTAGCCCTATTACCTAAATTACCTCTGATATCTCTTTTCTTTCGTACGCCTAACGTAGATATATAAGGTTAATTATTAATCTCTTCTCTCTTATAGTATTAAGTCGTACTATATAGTCATATAAAGACTTAGAATTAGTAACTATAACTAAAGGTAGTACTATGATCTCTATGATCTGTTCGATAGTAATCTTAATAGCACTAGCTATATTAAAACCTTCTAATATAGCGTATAGTTCAGAGGCTAGTATAGATCTAGTAACTCTCTTATAGTATACCGAAGACTAGTGAATAACGTTTATCTTATTATACTTATCTATAAGTACGCAGATATAGCTAATTTAAGAGTAGAAGTCTTTTAAATTAGTAAATGAACTGTTAGTAAATATGATAATTTTCAGAGACTTCTTATCTAATTTAACGTATCGGAGACTTTTACTATAGTTAAGCTTTTACTATAAGATTCTCTTATTTATAAGCTTAAAGTCTTTCTTTATCGGATTTATAGTTTATATAGTAAAAGAGATATTAAATAATACTTCCAGCTGAGAAATAGTTACTAGGTATAAACCTCTAGCTCTCTAGGCGGCAAATTGCTCGATTTAGATAAGATCTTATCGTATACTTCTATAGGAGTTAGTGAGATTAACTAGTTCTTTCTTAATTATTCTTAGCGTCTTATCGTACGATTATTAAGATAATCGAATAGAGCCGTCAGTTTCTAAGGTAATATAACCTTTATTAAAGTTAATTAAGTATAAAGTAGTTAATTACTCTCTCTCGTTCGACTTGAACCTAGCCTTCTATAGCTCTCTTTCTTCTGCGTCTATAAAGGTCTTATTACCGACGAAGAAGGTATTATCAATCTGAAGACTAAGAGCTCCTGTACTAGCTTTATTACCTGAAATAGATAGTAGACACGTATCGAATGTCGATAATACTATATAGAGCTTCTTAACCTTATGTCTATAGTATGTACCGAACTAATAGTTCGCTAACTCTAGTATACTATATATAGGGCTAACGCACCGCAAAAACTAATATAACTAAGTCAGAATCTCCTTTAGAGGGCGCACGAAGAAGTCACGTATTAAGTATAACGTAGACTAAGTATAAGCTTATATAATATTATAGCTATATACCTTAAACTCAGGGTGCATAACTACGTACACTAGTAGTAGTTATTAGCTGACTCGTTGAATAGTCGGTAACGTAATAAGTACTTAGTTCTTTCTAGAGTTATTATACGCTTATATAAGTAGTCTAGACTTCTCGTAGGCTTTCTATATACTCTTAAATTTAGTCTAGTCGATAAATTTAGCGTTAAAAACCCTAGCTCCGGCTAGTAATTCGTCTTTATAGACTAATTCAAAGATCCTTATAGCGATTAGACTATTAATCTCCTTACGTCTTAACGCAGCGTATTAAGGTTCTACTACTAGGAAACTAATGAATAATTCATCCGTATAATTCAAGAAA
The DNA here is from genome assembly GCA_900074885.1 of Rhynchosporium graminicola. Taxonomy (NCBI): domain Eukaryota; kingdom Fungi; phylum Ascomycota; class Leotiomycetes; order Helotiales; family Ploettnerulaceae; genus Rhynchosporium; species Rhynchosporium graminicola. The sequence continues at coordinate 615,151 of FJUW01000061.1, forward strand.
ACTTTAATGTTATTATCTCTGAATCGAATTAGCTTTCGTCGATCTCGATGAGGTTACTTCTTTAGTACTAATATAAGTCGATTTGACTTAGTAGTACTAAGTGATAGTAAGAGTATCATTTCAGGTAAAATACCCTCTGGTTCGTTAGAATCGATTTCTTCTTCGTACTATAGTTTAATTAACGTAGAGCGAAAGGTCATTAGTCCATTATCGATTTCTATTACGTAGTTCTCTCTATCTATAGAAATAAGTAGCTAAGGTCTATCCTAGAAGCCTTTCTCTCTTTAAACTAGTACTAGAGAGTTCAATAGAAGGTCTCTTACTACTATAGAACTAAGTCTATTCCGAGTATTTAAGGTATTATTAACTTACTGACGACATTATAGCTTACGAATCTCTTCTATAGCCTTATGAAGTGCAGTAGCTCGTTAGGAGACTAATAGTGAAAGGGTGTCTATTTCTACTATTCTAGGGTATACTCTAAATACTAGTAAAATAGATATAATTCTACTAGGTTCAGAAATATAGTTAATTACGTGGAATACTATCTATGGTGCTATATCTTAACTAAGGTGCGGCAACTCCTTTCGAATTATCATATAAGCTCTCTTTAGAGGGCTGTGGTATCTCTCTATCTTACTAATAGAGTAGTAAGCCTCTATAGGTATAACTTTGACTATAGAACCCTCTATCTTAGCACTCTATACGAATTCTTTTAACTTAAATTGCGTACCTGCGTCTATAATAATAAAATCAAGTAGTCTAAGATAGGTATCTATCTATATCTAATTAAATTAGTTCTATATATACTCTGCAGATATATTAGTAAGAAAACCTCTGTTCTGGAAAGTAGTACCTTAATCGACTATATATAAGACTTATCGACTGTCTAGTTATATGATATCGATCACGACTTCGTAATTAAAGTATACATTATTAGTATCGTAGAGCTTAAACTTAAATCTGCTTAGTAATCTTCCGTATAGCTAGTAGTACTTATAGAGCTTAGTAAGCTCCTTTAGTACCCCTGAGTTATACTCGTGACCGGCCTATTATAGTAAATCTTCTAGCTTTCTTACTAAGGGGTATCCGAATCAGTAGTAAAGTCGATATAAATCCGTCTCTATAAGTACTCTTATATTTAATTAGAAACACTCTATAATATACGTCTTAAGTAACTCTTTCTAAAGTAAGAAGAGGTAGCCGAATCTCTATATAACTAGTATATCTCCCTATAGTATAATAAGTACGTTGCGAAGATTATCTAATATAACTCTGAGCTTATCTATATTATCTAAATAAAGTAGAAACAGGGTATCTGTAGCTATAACCTTAAATTAGATATTTCTAATTAGAGAAAGTATAATTATTATACTAATAGAAGTAGCTTTACTAATATCGAATTTAACGTTTATTCCACGGGAAGGCAAGAGTTCAGCCTTATACAGAGCCTTATAGGCTTCGTATTAACCTTTGCCTACTGTAGATACCTTTACTACTCTAGTATCGATCATAATTCTATAGAAAACTGACGAATTATATCGGGAGCTACTTATTATCGTCTCTATGGTCCGGTCCTCTTCTGTAGCTTCTTCGGTAGTATCTATTAGATACTTAAAAGCCGTATTTGCTAGGGTTTCTGTTATTAGCTATACGGCTTCTACTAAGACCGGTCCTATAGAAGTTATAAATAGAGCTTCCTGTTGGATTTGTAACCAGTACCTTGGTCAGTTCTGCCTGCATTGGCATACACACCCTGTACCTTATCAGTACATGTTCTTAGTACCTGGTTCAGTACCTTGCCCATGTACCTTGTTGTACCTGGCACCTACACCCTGTACCTTGTCAATAGCCTGTACCCTGCATACTCTATTAGAGTTATTATAAAGGTTCTCGATAGAGTTTTACTACTCTCTATTACGTATATCGTACTTCTAGAGGTTTCTACTGACGTACTACTGACGTAGTATGATTCTATAGTATACGTGTCCTCTTCTATGGAGTTCTGTATTACGTAGTATAGAATATTCTAGAGAGCTCACATAGCTATATAAGTAGCTAGAATCTCTCCTGTAGTTAGCTCTCTTCAAGTAAGCAAAAAGCAATTCGTATTAATCACGTATTATTCTGACCTTTTAGCTGATTTCCACCTTTAATTTTTACAGTATAGAATATTCTAGAGAGCTCACATAGCTATATAAGTAGCTAGAATCTCTCCTGTAGTTAGCTCTCTTCAAGTAATAAAAGCAAGTCAAATTGATCACCTATTATTCTGACCTTTAGCTAATTTCCACTCTTAATTTCATATAGTAGTAATTCACTCAGTGAAATCAGCTAATTAGACGCTTCCTTCGATCGATCTCGCCTAAAATCGCTTCCGTTACTCCTTACCGATAAAGGAGCTTCCTAATCAGGCGTTACTTAGTCGTTTTCAACGACTCTTTCGCCTAGAGCTAGCTAGTAAGCTAGCCCCTTTGAGCCCTACTAATACGGCTATAGCGAATCAGACTCGTAGCCCTTGACCCTAAGACGAAGTTATAGGGAAATCATAACTTATAACCTCTCGAAGCCTTTGGAAGTAGAGACGACCTAGTGACCCTAAGTACGAAGGCTAAGATCTTATTCCGGGGTGCCTATATCTACTACCGACTTAGTTTAGAAGCTAGGCCTCGTTGCGTAATAGGGCGTGGCTTCTGATTCGCTACTAGTCTGGCATAAATTATAGGTCGGCTAATATAGGCTACTATTGAGTATAAGAAGCTATCCTCGGAGAGGGTTACTTAATAGTAGTACTTAAGGCGCTATAAGGTAAAACTAGGCCTAGTAGTAAGGTTAATTAAATAGAAAATACGACAGACATAGTTACAGTATACTACTATTGATTTTAACTAAGCGAAAAACTCGGTAAGATAGTAAGCTCGGCGTAGCTACTATCTTTTTTAAGGGTAAGATAAGGTTAGTGTCTTTTCAAGCTACTTAGTAGCTTATATAAGTAAAACTCGTACTTATAAAGACCTCTTAGTACTTAGTACTATTAAACTGCTTATACGGAATTATGTCTTCCTTTAAGGGAGATAAGCTAGTAGGCCGCTCTAACTATATAGAGTAGCTTAATACGGCTAGCCTCTACTTAGAGGTAAACGGCTATATATCTTATATTAATAGTACTAAGACTAAGCCTAGCCGAGCTCTCTACTTCAAGTCAGAAGAACGTATTAACGCGCAAGGCGAAAAGAGAATAGATTATACTTCTTACTCTCCGGAGCTAGCGATTAAATACTATAAGAGACTAGCTGATTTTGAGCGTGTAAATAAGAAGGCTTTAGGCGCTATTAAGTCGATTATATCACTTGAAAACCTCGATAGATTTAAGGATAAGACTAGCGCAAAAGACTTATAGGAAGCTATTATAGCTACCTACGGTTCTACTAGCCTAGAGGAGATCAGTAGATATATAAATCGTATTGTCGATAATACCTACTCCTCTTATAAGAATATAGACGAGTATACTAGCGTAATTTAAGCTAGTTCAGTCTACCTAAAGCAGCTCAAGTATGAGATTCCAAAGCCTATACTAGCTAGCCTTATATTTAAAGGTTTACCTAGTTCTTTTGATTCTTTTGCTTCTAGGAAGTATAAAGAAATCTCTAATAACTTTTCTTCTATTGATATAGAAGGTTTAATAAGAGATCTTATATTAGAAGAGGCTAGAATAAATACTTCTACCGATTTACAAGCTAATAGGGCTTTTAAGGGGAAGAATTCGAAAGGCAGTAAGAAGTGTGGTCACTATAATAAAATAAACTATATAGAGGCAAATTGCCATATAAAGCACCCTGAGCTTATACCTAATAAATCGACTAAGAAGAAGTCGAAAGGTAAAGGCGCTAAAGAATCAAAAGAGGAGTCTACTAAGGCCCTTATGAGTTCTTTCAGTAGTACTAGCAGTAGTAGTAGTTATAGTAGTACAGCAGATCAAGCTTACGCTACTATATATAACTATAGAATAGTACTCGATTCTGGCGCTTCTGAGCATTATACACTGAATAAAAGCTAGTTATTAGACTATAAACCTATATCTAAGAAATCTATTACTATCGCTAATAGTGATATTTTGCATATAATAGGTAGAGGAGATATCCCTATGATCACTAGGGAAGGCGATAGAGTACTTATTAAAGACGTAAATTACGTACCTAGCCTTAAAACTACTCTCCTAAGCTCTAAGGAACTAATTAATAAAAATTAGAAAGTTACCTTTAATAAAAAGGGTATAAATATTTCTAATAGCTCTATTAATATAGAAGCTAGATGGTATTATAATACGTACTACTTAGAAGTAGACGTAAATCATGAGCTGCTCGAGCTTATGTCTTTTAAGGTAGACTCTAATAAAAGTAGCAAATTAGACTTATATTATAAGTATCTTTTGCATATTAATAAGGAGTTTATCTATAAGACTATAGAAGGATCTAAAGGATTAAAAATCCAAAAGGGATTAGATTTATCTGACTATTCTGCTTATAATAGCGGTAAAATACACGCTATAAGTAGTACTAAGCCTATGTCGGATACCCTTTCGCTTACTGTCTTTGATATAGATATAGCGGGCCCATTTAAGATTAAAGGTCTAAAGGGAGAAAGATTCTTCTTAACTATTACATATAGAGGCTCTAGAGCTATTTAAGTATACGCTCTAAAACATAAGGCTGATGCGTATAATACCTTGATCGAGTAGTATAATATGATAACTACTTAATTTAAGCAAGGTATATCAAAAATCGTCGCTAGAATTAGAGCCTTTAAGCTAGATAACGCCGGGGAGTTTAAATCTAATAAATAGATTATCTTTTGTAAAGATAAAGGTATTATTTATGAATATACTAGTCCTTACTCTCCTAAGCAAAACGGTATAGCAGAGTGTTTAAATCGATATCTTATAGAAAAGCTTATAGCTATCTGTATAGATAAGAATATACCCTTATTCCTTTAGCCTTAAATAATCTAAGGAATAGCTTATATAAAGAATCGCTCTTATAATTCGGCTATTAAAAAGAGTCCCTTTGAAGTTCTCTTCGGTAAAAAGCCTACTCTTAATTATATTAGAGTATTAGGCTCTCTTACTTATGTTCTTATTAATAAAAGGACTAATAAGTTTGAAGATAAGTCCGATAGAGGTATACTTATAGGGTATAAGTCTGCAAATAACTTCTTAGTATATATACCTGAGAAGAGAGCTATTATAAGCTCTAAAAACGTCCTAATTAAGGAAGATTTAACTTTTAAGGACGAAGTGATCTCTAAGGAAGAATTAGAATCCTTTGATAAGACACTTAACGATTGCGAGACCTCTGACTGTTCAAATCGCGTGATTTCTTCACCTATAAATACTCCTAAATTAGACCTATCTAGGGCTGAAAACTCGGAGAAAATCGATAGTAAAACAGCTGATAATTTATTAAATAAAGAAAAAGTTATAGAAGATATAGAACTTAATCTCTTTAATATTATAGCCGAAGAATCTATAGTAGAAATACCTAAACGAGGTATAAAACGTAGAAGGGACTACTCTAATTAGGTACCTAACGTTACTATTAGAAGTCACGCTAAAGACCCTGATATAGCCTTAGCTATTTAGAATAATAAGCGATTAATTCAAGAGCAGAAAGAGGCTTATAGCGTATATAGAAACGTTATTAACTTAGCTTACTAAGCTTTTATTAGCTCTAAATCAGATAAAGAAATTAGGCTATTACCTGATCCGGAAAGAATCCTTATTAAAAAGGATCCGGAAGTAGTTATCTACGAGCCTAAGAGCTATAAAGAAGCTATAAATAGTCCTTATAAGGATTATTAGCTAAAAGCTATAAATAAAGAAATTACCTCTCTTGAAAATCATAATACGTAGAAAGTAGTCGATAGTAATACTAAGACTATAAAACTACTAAAAACTCGCTGGGTCTATAAGATTAAAGAACTAGAAAGCGAGTACTACGAATTCAAAGCTAGATTCGTAGCTAAGGGGTTTAAGTAATTATACGGTATAAACTACCTAGATATATACGCTAGTGTAGTTAAGCAAATAGCTTGGCGTCTTATATTTGCTTTAGTAGTACTCTATAAGTGGTATATATATAAGATCGATATGATCTCCGCTTTTATATAGAGTAATATAGACGTTAATACCTTATATATTTGCCCCCTAGAAGGCGTAGATTATTACGTTAATAAACTCCTCTTACTCTGGAAAGCGTTATATAGTCTTAAGTAATTAGCTAGACTATAGTTTATTACGCTTAAGGAGGTATTAGTTAATAAATTCGGATTTAAGTTAATCCTATCCGAAAATTGTATATTAGTTAATAAAGAGCTTAAGATTATAATCTGTATATACGTGGATGATCTAGCTCTAATTAGCCCTAATATAAGTACTATTAAGTTCTTAATTGAAGAATTAAAATACTTCTTTAAACTTAAGGACTTAGGGCTGATAAAAGACTACTTAGGTATTGAAATTAACTATAATAGAGATCAGGGCTATATGAAGCTCTATTAAGCTAGCTATATAGAGAAGGTACTAGCTCGGTTTGACTTATCAGATTATAAACCGAAAAATACGCCTATAGATTCAAAGGTCAAATTAGAACCTAATCCTAATAAAGCTACTAAGGAAGATATATTATAGTTTCAGCAAGTAATAAGCTGCTTACTATTCCTTACGCTAGCTACTAGGCCTGATATAAGCTACGCTATAATCAAATTAGCTAGGTTCTCTAGTAACCCTAGTGATACGTATATCTTAGCTATAAAGAACGTACTTAGATACCTTAAAGGTTCTATTAAACTAGGCTTAGTTTATATTAATAGCTCTAGTAAATACGTTAGCGGATACTGCGATTCCGACTATACTGGAGATATTAGTATAGCTAAGTCCACTAGCGGCTATTCCTTCTATATAGGAAGCTGCTTATTCTCTTAGAAGTCGAAGTTGCAATCGATTATAGCTTAGTCTACTATAGAAGCTGAATATATAGCTATTAATTCGGCAGTTAAAGAAGCGGTCTATATAAGATAACTTCTTATCGAATTAGGCTATTACTTCCAAGAGAGGTTCCCGGTGTTTACTGATAATAACGGCGCTTTATTACTCTCTAAAAACCCTTAATTCTATAAGAGAACTAAGTATATAGCTGTAAAGTACTACTTTATAAGGGACCTAATTAATTAAGGTACTATAGATTTAATCTATATTAGTACTTTGAAGCAAAAGGCAGACGGGTTTACTAAAGCCCTAGATAGGCCTAAATTTAAGAAGTTTATAAAACACCTTGAACTAGCTTATTAGAGCTAGTAATTCAGATTATTATAAGAGAATTAGTTTTATTTAACCTAGGAGGGTAGCTACGAGGTGGCATTTCTATTCCTTATTATATTTCTTTTGTAATAATCTAAGGGTAGTTGATTAGTGATTTACCCTATATATAGTTCTGTTTTAAAACTAATTATAAGGCTCTGATTAAGGGGGCGTGTTAGATTTATAACTAGTACCTTAGTTAGTTCTGCTTATATTAGTATACACACCCTATACCTTATTAGTACATGTTCTTAGTACCTAGTTCAGTACCTTGCCCATATACCTTGTTATACTTAGCACCTACACCCTATACCTTATCAATAGCCTATACCCTGCATACTCTATTAGAGTTACTATAAAGTTTCTCGATAGAGTTTTACTACTCTCTATTATATATATCGTACTTCTAGAGGTTTCTACTGACGTACTACTAACATAGTATGATTCTATAGTATACGTGTCATCTTCTATAGAGTTCTGTATTACGTAGTATAGAATATTCTAGAGAGCTCACATAGCTATATAAGTAGCTAGAATCTCTCCTGTAGTTAGCTCTCTTTAAGCAATAAAAGCAAGTCAAATTAATCACCTATTATTCTGACCTTTAGCCGATTTCCACTCTCAATTTCACACTTCCGGCTTTTCGTTATCGGAATCGTAGTCTATATCGCTCCCGGCTTCGCATGAGGTAAAGGCAGTAGCTATATACTTATCTTCTATACTTTCGTACTCTGCGACGTATTATCTATATGATTTCTTAAAGACTCTTCTAAAGTTACCTTTAAACTTAGAAGAGTTCTTCGCCTTGAACTTCTCCTTAGCTTTCTCTCTTTCTTCCACTATATAGTCGAAAGATATATGATCTATAGTATTATATACCTAGTACTTCTTAGCGTTACCTTTCTTATCTAGCGTATTTATCTTCTTCTCTCCTTATATTCTGAATCGCCCTTTACTATCTCCCTTCTCTTTCTCTCTGTATACTTATCCTTTATCAGAATCGCTTCGGAATTTTCAATTAGTATAGAAGGTAGTACTAGTTATAAGGTATACGTGTTTATAGTTAATGATAGAGGTTCTGATAGAAGTAATCGTCTTTTCAGTAGAAGTTATAAGTTAAGCTAGAGTAATTTAGTAAGCTTCTGAGCTTTAGTAAGTAGTAATAATCTTATTTATAACGAACTTCTTATAGCGTAATTTAAAGGGTATACTACAATATAGCTCTCTAATCTATATAGAGAGTATATTAAAGCACTCTAAAGTCGTCTTTCCAGGGTTCTTTTCCTTAATCGATTCAAGAGTAAGAAGATTCTATATAGTTAGAGAGAATCTGCTAAACTCCTCGCTCTTAAACTAATCTATTATATTCTTTAGTATAGTATCGAAATTAATAATCAGAGAGGTTCTAGGGATACTATTCAGATTATAATAGTAGTATTAGAGAGCAGCGCCTTTTAGTATTAATAGAAACGCCTTACTATACTCCTCCGGTGGAATCTCAGCTCTTAAGTAGGCGTTATAGAATATTCTGACCTTACTACTAAAGCTATCTCTGTCTCCCTTGAATTTCATCTCTTCTAGAAATATATAAGAGAAGCTAGCGATCTCCTTTCTATACGACTTCTTCTTCTTCTTCTGTACCGTATTATAGTACTCTTCCTCTCCTCCTCTAGCTCCTTAGTAGCCTTCTCCTCCTCTTTAGTAGCCTTCTCCTCCTCTAGCTCCTCCTCCTCTACACCCCGTATTCTTCGGTATACGCTTTCTATAGTATCGCTGCTCTTCTCTATTCTGCTTAGAGGAGGTCTCTTTATATTATACTCCTTCAGTAGAATCTCGGTCGTATTATAGAGGTTCGTAGCGTTCTTTATCAAAGTCGAATTCGCTAATAGGAGCTAAGCCGAGTATAGTACGGTGCTTTATTATAGTTTATAGAACTCCTTCTTTAATCTCTTATACTCTAATTCGTCTTATTAAGTAGCTATATTATTTATTATCTCCTTTTCTCTCTTATCTCGCTATTACTACGCAGATATCTGCTTCTTTAGTATAAGTGGATTTAATACTATATACTATAGCTATTCAGAGAGTATCTTCTCTCCTATTGTGCTCTCTAGCTCCTTTAAGGTCTAACTACTTCGTATAGTATTCTATGGAGTATATAGAAGCTTATATAGCTTCTGCGCAGGTTCGTCGCCTTCTTCGATAAATACGCCTTTAGTACGTAGGGTGAATATAAGGTTATTATTTAACGATTTCTTAATAGATTTGAAAAAGTCTATTATCTAACTTTTATAGATCTCCTTAAATAAGGAGTATAAGGGTCTATCTACGTAGTCGGAGCTCTTAATTTATCTAATAAGACCTTCTCCCTGCTTCCGTATAGTCTCCGGGTCTAGTGGGTCCTTACCGGAGTTCGCCGGTATATCGAAAGCACTAACCTCAGGGGTATTATTATCTCTTACTATATTAAAGGTCTGATTTATATAAGTGTTTTAGTACTATTCCGAGGTTATCTGTAATAGTAGTTATAGAGTTATTCTTAAGTATTATATTCTTAAGTTATAAGAGAAGCGCTAGCGTAGCGCGTTTAAGTTTGACTTCGAGTTTTCGGCGCAAATTGAAGTCTTAAAAGCGCGTTATTTGAAGTCGGGTTGCGGTAGTTATCGAAGTACGTAGAAGGTAAGTACGTAGAAGGCAAGTATATAGAGGGTAATAGTAGTATAATATACTAGAATTCAAATCATTTAATTATTTCGCAGGTAGAATCCAGGTAAATTATCTTAGTTATTCAAGTTAAATAGCAAAGAGGAGACCGTGTCTTCTCTAGTAATTGAGCTATTGCCGTAGTAGATATCTCTAATCTTTAAGATTACTAGCGCGCTCTTTTCAGTAGTCGAAATTCTTAGAATTTAACTGCTTTCAAAGAGTGAAATGATCTATGCGTCTATTAATTAATATTAGTATCACTCTGTCGTAGTACGTATAATTAAGTAGTCTGCGTGAGCTAAAGTATAGTGATAGTAGTAGTGGTATTATCTGTTGTATCGTGGCTGGCTTTCCTAGGTAGTCGAGACTCCGTAAGGGAGATATATCTGGCCGGCTAAACCCCGGTGCAGATACTCGACTAACACGTGACTATGGACCAACAGCTCCTGATTATAGTTCTTATTATAGTAGTATATATTATTTTCTATTATAAACTAGAGTTCTTTAGCTAATTCCTTATAAAGGTCCTGAATATTCTAGATCTAGATACGAGCTGTATTATTATCTTTAATAATAATATTAGGTTCTCTATAAGTAATAAGTTCGTTATTATAATTATGACGACAGCTCATTTGAATATCATACGAGGAGAAGGATAGATACTAGGGCCCAAGTTCCTAGGCATCCCGGTATAACTAATATCCGACTCGATATAGTATCGGACTAGTACCGGTATATATATATAAGGTGCCTTATACTCTATCTCTCTTCTTCTTCCTTCTTTATCTTTTTATTTCCTTAGTAGTAGATCATATAAGATCGCTCTTAGCTTCCCTACTTATTTTATCCTTACTTATATACTACCTTAAGTCTTATATTATTATATTAAATAAAAAGATTAAGATAGCCGGAGAAAGCTTAATATAATATCTTATCTATTAAGTTAGGTATTAGATAATTACTCTTATATAGCCGAGATTCTAGAGATCTCTCGGATAGCTATGAATTAGGGTTTAATTTAGCTTATTATAAATAGTATAATAGAGGAGGTCTTCGCTAATACTCTTTTAATAACTCTCTTAGTATAAAGGAATTATAAATATATTTTAAAGAAAATATAAATATATTTAAAAGAAAATATAATAAATACCCCGGAACTTTAACCTTTACGTATTACTACTGAAATAGCCCTAATATACTCCTTTTTAAGCTATTATTATAGTTCCTAACTAATAAACTAGAGACTCCTCTAGTTCTAGAGGAACTCGACGCGATTCTTCCCGCTCTACTTCCGAACCTAATCTATTAAACTCTTTCTTACTCTAAATATCTCTTATACTAGAGAATATTAATACTTTATTAAGGAAGTATTAACTAAAAGAGAAAGGAAAATAAAAGCGAAATTCACTAGGAGTATAATCGCTAAGTACTCTTACCTTTATAGATAACTCGAATCTGATCTATTCCCTCTTATAATAATTAATAGACTAAGAAGAAAAGAATAACTCTCTAGAAGATACTATAGATAAACTAATCTTTATATAAGATAAGTTCCTTATAGGAGTCCCTTACTTATCTTCGATTCTCCTACTAGAGCTAGTACTATAATCTCCGCGTATTCCGAAGTTTAATAAGCTAATAAACTCTATTCTAATATATAATACTAAGAGAGAGGATATTATTCCTAATAAACTATCGCTCTCTTCTAGCGCCGAATTAGTAGAGTTACGCCTTAAGAAGTCTTATTTTACTAAGAAGATCTTACCTTTAGATAATAGATTAGATCCTACTTTCCTCTAATAGAGAGTATCGATAGAAGACCGGCTAGTTATAAACGCTAACTATTATCCTATAGACCTCTCTTAGCGCGTTCTTATATAAGGACTAGTTACTAGATTAGCTAAGTAGTATCTTACGCTCTAATACTTTACTAATAAGTTTAAGATTAATAATAAAATAATATTTTTATTAGAGGAGAACTTTCATATTAGTTTAGAAGAAGATAATTACTATAACGCTTTTTATTACTTAGAAATATAATAACTTAGCTATACTCGCGAGACTTTCACTGAGTTTTATAATTAATTCTAAAGCGCTACTATCTAAAGTAAAGTTAAAAAGAAATAGTAGTTCTTCTATATATAAGATAAGATTATATTATCCTTATATACTTTAATTACTATTATTAAACTAATATAGAATAAGGATTACGCTTCTATAGTTAGATCTTTACTTTCTTTTAATACTAAGTATCATTATAACTTAGAATATACTTATCCTGAGAAAGCTATTATCTAGATATAGTATTATAGGCTTACTATTACTACTATAACCTCTTCTAGTTCTACTTCTTACTAGTCCTTAAGCTTAGCCCCTCGATAAACTACTCTTATACTATATATACGTACCTTTACTCCGGTATAAGCTAGTACTCTCTCTATATTAAAACGCTCTATTATAACGACTAGAGAACCTCTTATGTATTATAGTTATAAATAGCTTAGCTATATTAAGCTAGACTGCTTTAACCCGCCTAAGGTTTAATTAATCGATAAATTCCCGGAAGAGGAAAGAGTAACTAAAGAAGTAATAGAAGATATACTTTCCGAATCTGAACTAATACTAGAGGGAAATAATAAGACTTAAGTAAAAACTCCTTTCTAAGTCTATATAAGTATAATCTCTCTAATCTTAACCTTAACTCTCTAATAGGAAGTAAGTAATTTATATATCTAATTATAATTAGTATAAATAAGCTAGGAATCTCTATAAATAGCTTAATCAATACCGGAGCGAACAGATACTTATTTATTAATCGTACTCTTACTAGATAACTATTAGAGGCCCTCGGTATTAAAATCGAGCTACTATCTTATTCTATTCTAATATATAGTTTCTAATAGTCTATTAGAACTTATATTATCTATTTTATATATTTATATCTTTCTATTAATAATAAGCGTATCTATAACTATCCTTTTATTCTCCTTGATTTACAATAATAAGATATAACTATTAGTATTAAATAAATATAATAATTTCAAGTTAAGCTCGATATAATCTACTATAAGCTACTATAGCCGGAACGATATCTAGTTACCCTCTGAGATAATAAGAAGATAATTATAATTCTATTATCTTATAAACCTAGTCTTAATCGATCTTACTAAATCGACGCTAACGCGCAGGACTTAGCTATAAACTAGCTAAACTAACGCTAATTACCCTAAATAGTAGCGATATAGTATAGTAATATATTATCTCTATTATTTAACTTATTTCCGCTTATTATTAAGGAATCCGAACCCTTTTCCGCTTCGAAATTATTAAGAAAAGTACTTATATCGAAACTCTACTGCGAGCGTATCTCTTAATCTTCGAGGATCTAGAAACTAGTTCCGATTTATTAAATTAGTACTATAGCTTTTCACTTTAATATAAAATGTGAAAGCTCTGAATTATTCTTTACTAATATCTATAAGATAGATCGTATCTTATAAGACTATTCGGATAGTAACTCTCCTAAGGATCCTGATACTAAATAACTTATAGCTAAAAAGTTACTAGAATAGTATTATACTCTTAAGGAAGCTTTTTCTTAGTAGGATTCTAATATTCTTCTGCCTTATTACTTATATAATTATAAAATCATTCTAGAAGAACTATTACTTAATATATATTCGCCCTTATATTAAAAATCTATAGAGGAACTATAAGTAACTAAGTATTATCTTATAAAGAACTTAGATAAGGGATTTATTAAATCTAGCTAAAGCCTCTTCGTAATACTTATACTATTTATTAAGAAGGCCGATAGAGGGTTATATTTCTATATCGATTATCGTAAGCTTAATATAATTACTAGAAAGGATTTATACTTGATACTTAGGATTAATAAGCTCTTAACTCATATATCTAAAGTAATAGTTTTTACTAAACTAGATATCCGTATAGTATTTATTCGTATTTATATAGATCCCGAATCAGAGGAGTATATTATTTTCTAAACTTGCTTCAAATCTTATAAATATAAGGTACTACTTTTTAAGCTTTATAATAAACCTAATATATACTTATGATATATAAATAATATACTATTAGATTATCTAGATAATTTCTATATAGCTTACTTAGATAATATTCTTATATACTTAGAAGTACTCTAAGAATATAAGAGATATATTAAGTTAATATTATAATACTTAATAGATATTAGAATCTAAGTGTAACGACACAAGACTCAAGGCGGTATACAAGCAAGAATAAACAAGTAGGGAGGCTAAGAGCGATCTTATATAGTCTGGTACGAAGGAAACAGAAAGATGTAGAGCTCTAAAGGAGTCTGCACCTTCTATATATATAAGGAGGGTATGCCTAAGGCACTGATACTGGCCCGTATCTGCCACGTATACTATGCGCCGTCATATTACCCCCTTCTAAGATAAAGGCTCGCCCTCGAGCCTTGAAGAATCGAAGTAACTAAGGAAACAAGTAAGTATAAAACGCAGTTAAATATCAAGATAATCTTCTAAATTTCTATTAAACCGAAACCGTAGATACTAATTTAGTACCGAGATTATCTCTTCTGCAGAGGGAAACGTAATCTCTAGTAATTATAATACCGAGTTTTACTGAATAAGCGAGGCTAAGCGAGTAATTGAAACACTTGAAGGTTGCGAAAGAAACGAAAGTCTAAATCGAATTCTAAAGAAGCTAAAAGATTAAAGAGAGTTAGATATCTTTATTAAGTAGATATAGAAAGTGTTAAATTAAAGGTTCTAGTAGAGGGAGGTCGATTCTGCCGAGAGGGATAAATTATACCGGGGTACAGGGATTACGAGTCGAATTCCGATAATTTCCGCTAGGGTAATAAGCTACTTCGTCCTAGCCTAAAAGTAAGGTTTTTCGCTATTAGAGCTACTTTCGGAAGGTTAAAGTCGGGTAAGAGGATAAAGAATATTAGGGCCTATAGGGAAGTTTCCACCTAAAATTCATCTGCTGTTTTACTTTATACGCACGAAGGAACGAGTTTCGAAGTATCCGAGAGTGACTTCGTAGTAATACTAGTGCTTCTGAGGCTGAATTACGTTTAAATTCCTAGCTATCCGAGAGATCTCTAGAATCTCGGCTCTTTTAAAAACCTAACCGTCGAATTCGTAATTAATAATACTGAATATTTCCGTATAATTCCGAAAATCTAAAGTAAGTAGAGATAACTCAGCGAAGAGCTCCCTAGTAGTCGTATATGCGAATCGAGTTTTCTAGGTAAGATATTATTTAATACTATCCCCGGCGGTCTTAATCTTTCTATTTAATATAACGATATAAGACTTAAGGCGGTATATAAGTAAGAATAAATAAGTAGGGAGGCTAAGAGCGATCTTATATAATCTAGTACGAAGGAAACAGAAAGATGCAGAGCTCTAAAGGAGTCTGCACCTTCTATATATATAAGGAGGGTATACCTAAGGCACTGATACTGGCCCGTATCTGCCACGTATACTATGCGCCGTCACACTAAGTAGATATTAAGAAGAGCGAATTCCATATTACTCGAACTAAATACCTTAGATATATCGTTACTACTAACGGAATCGAGCTAGATCCCGAGAAGATAGTACTATTAGTAAATTAGAAGTACTTCGAAATAATAATAGTTATAAAATCTTTCTTAGGATTCTAAAGCTTTTATTATTAATTTATTCGAAATCTCGCCCTTATCGCTAAATCTCTCTTAATACTTACTAGGCCTATAGTACTATAGAATTTTACTAATAATTATAAGAAATCCTTTAATAAGCTATAGTAATAGCTACTATTAATATAGAAACTATATTATTTCGACTTAGAATTATAGACTAAACTAGAAACTAATACCTTCGATAGTATAATAGCTAGAGTTATCTTCTAATTATATCAAGATAACTAGTAGTATCTAATTAAATTCTATTTCTATATTCTTAATAGATATAAACCTAACTAGGAGATTTATAATAAGGAATTATATACTATTATTAAGTCCTTTCGAAAATAGAGACCTGAACTTATATCGCTATAACGCTATACTAGCATATATATAGACTATCGATCCTCAGAATACTTTATAACTATTAAGATCCTAACTAATAAGTAAGCTAAATAAATAGAATTTCTATCTGAATTTAACTTTTAAATTATATATATACTTAGTAAAAATAATACTAAAGCTAATATCCTTAGCTATAAGGAATAGGACTTAAAGATATAAGAATAATAGAAATAAGATGATAGATCTCGGGTCTTATTACTATTAGACTGTCTAGATCCTAGGATTAATACGGAATTAGCTAAGTATTTTATCGATTAGATTAGTTATATATACCTAATATCGCTAAGTACTAATATACTATCGGAACCTATACGTAACTCCTTCGATTTAATCGAGAAATTATATTAATCTAACTAAGAATTATTCTCTAATAAACAGAATATTTTAGGAAATAGCTATACTATTAATAATAGCTTACTACTCTATAATAGTCGTCTATACGTATAATACTAAATCCTATTATATACCTATTTAATCAGCGAAATTCATAATTAAGTCTCTTCTGCTTATCTAAATACTTATAAGACTATCGAAATAATTTCTATCTAATACTACGAGAAAGGACTCGTATTAGATATAAAATAGTATACTCGTAATTACCGCTTCTATTAGTACTCTCATCCGAAGCAGACAGAATAGTAAGGATTCCTCTACCTATTACTAGTATCTAGCTACTTTATATAGTATCTAGCTATAGATTTTAAAGATTTCCCGCCTAATAACTCAGGATTTAATAAGATTTTAGTATTTATCGACTGCCTAGAGAAAGACTCCGTATCGATACTGTACTACTATAATATCAATACCCGCGGGATAGCTACTCTCTTTATCTACTACGATAGATATATCGTTTCGAATATACCTCTAAGTTAATTATATCCGATCGAGGAGCGCAGTTTATCTTATCCTTCTAGTAAGAGTTTTACTATATAATTAGAGTTAAGATTAAGCTCTCTACTTCCTTCTACTAATAAACCGATAGATAAATAGAGATTATAAACTAATATATTAATTAATACCTTAGATCTTTTATTAATTACTATTAGAGTAACTAAAGCGAACTACTATCGATAATAAACCGCGCCTAAGTAATCTTACCTCACGATTCTATTAGTATAGCGCTATATACCCTTAAATACGATATACTACTACGAAATAGCTAAGATTAGAAGTAACTTACTATATCGATACCGCAGGAGAAGATTAACTATATCGATACTAAATCCTTAGCTATAACGAGGTTAAGGTTAGGCTCATACTAACTACGCTATCTGGACTAAAGGATCATATGTGGTACAAAAGTAAGGCAGGCTTTGTTAGTTGTGAAAGATCACTTTAAGGTATCAGGAGATGGAGAATTGAAGTCGTCTCTGAATATTAATTATAGAGAGCGTTATCTCTTCAGAAGGAAGAGAGAAAGCTTGCTTTAAATACATGAGGAGATCATATAAGCATATACTAAGCTATGCAGGTGATCAGATATAACGTGACTGTATATGACAGGTGAAAGTGTACGATATCATAATATTCAGCGCACGCTAAACACGCCTAATACCGTATGTATATAACCGACTATCACGTGCCTATTATGATATCTCCTCTCTTAGTAAGCTCGTCCTCGAGCGCCTTAAGCCGGAGAATTATCGTAACTCGCCCGGCTAATATGCTACGTTAAACCCCTAAGGGTTATAATATAATATACCGAGGCGAGAGATCTCGAAGTCGATACTATTACCTCTTATCAGCCTAATATAAGTAGTTTAAATATATCACTCTAACGCTTTTTCTCAGCTATCTTATACGCGTCTCGCTTAAGGATTCTGGCCATATTAGCTATACTCAGAAGTACTCTGCCAGAAGACCGGTTGCGCTGAATATTCTATAATAGGGTTAAGGTTAGTCTTATACTAACTACGCTATCTGAACTAAAAGATCACAATATTCAGCGCACGCTGAATACGCCTAATACTATATATATATAACCGACTATCACGTGCCTAGTACATTAGCTAAATATACTAAATCCGCTATCTAATCTCTAGGCCGGACTGTATTAAGTCCTAGCTAAGATCGGATACTCTTATGAGCTAGATTTACCTTCTAGATCTTCTATATATAATATATTTATTTTAGAATTACTCTTTAAGGACCCGGATAGCTTATTACTAAGCTAGGAGCTACTAAATCTATCCCCGGAGATTATCACTAGTTAAGAAGAGTAAAAGTTATAAGATATACTTATTATATAGCTCCTAAGAGGTAATCTGAAGTATTAAGTTAGCTAGCTAGAATACGACCTAGACTTAACTTAGTATAACGCTTTCGATCTAATAGATACTCTATATAAACTTAGAGACTTCTATACTACTAACTTAAGTAAACTTAGACCTTCGCATAAACTAGATTAATAGATTAAGACTTAGGAAAGTAGAATAGATAACTATAGTTACTTAGAGGATAATAAACTATTATAGATATTAGTATTAAAATTTATTACTAAGGATAATCCCTCGATTATACTCTATAATAAAACTATATCTAAAACTCTACTTCCTCTATTACTTTCACTTTACTAGCTTTCTCTCCTAAAGCCTCTAGAATATCTAGAATATCTAGAACTAGAATTATTATATCTAACTCCTTACTTAAATTTACTAACGCAGCTTTAGTAGTAGATTAAGTATAATAGCTAATCCTATAAGCTTTCTTCTTTAAAGAGAGTCCGGGAGTATCTAGATCTGATATTATCTTAGAACTAGAAAGCAGATTCCTCTTTCCTTTAGTATTAGATATTATAGCTTTAAATATAGCTTTCTTTATAAATTCCCGTATAATAGTATTTAACTCTTTTATCTACTTTAATATTATTTATATTATTATTTTAGATTTCGCTGAATCAATTATTAAAGTATCTAAATCCTATATTATATTAGTATTATACTAGTATCTAAAAGTTCTAAGATCTTAACTTATTATCTTAATAAACTCTAACTCCTTAAATAATTTCTCTATAGATCGCCTTAAAGCTTAAGTCTCTACTAATTATATAATAATAATCTCTAATATAATACTAGAAGTAATAGATTTCGCGAGATAATAGGTCTGATTAATAGCCTGATAAGTAGCTATTATACCGCCTTAATTTAGCTCTATATCCTTAGCTTTATTACTAAGAAGTAAACTAGATAAAATAATATACTTTATATTAATATAATTAAGTAACTATAATATATTAGTATATATAATTATATCTAGGTTTAAGTAACTTATATACTAATAATCGCTTTTTAATACTAAATAATACTTATAAAGCTTAGAGTTAAGCTTATTAAATAAGTATAGAAGTTCTAAGATAAGAGTATTATTATACTTTAGCTTAAGGAAGGCGCGAATATATCGCAAGTAATATATATGATACGCTACTGAAAGGGTATTAGTAAGAACTAGTAAGAGTACTATAGGAGTTAGTATTATAGATCTATAAAACTCTTATATCTTATCTAGAGACTATATCTAACTCTAAGGTAAGTAACTTACTAATAATAGGGGAAAAGTTAATTAGGTCGATTAATATATGAGATTATAGTAGTACTACTATAGTAGTTAGTAATAATACTTACTCTAGTAATTATAATATAGTCTAGAGGGAGTATACTTATAGTTTAAGTAGTTATCGTAGTTAAAGAAGAAAAGCTCTAATATTAATAAACCCCTTCCTTTATATACTATACGCCTTACTTAAACTCGACTCCTGCTATAAACAGATAAAGCAAATATAGCTTACCGCCTGATTTAGAAGCTATAGCTAATATAGTACTATTATAGTAACGTAACTAGTTAGTACCTAATGAAGAATTTACTATTATTAAAGAGCAGCTAGTATCTATTACGCGAATATCGACGAAAATAGTTATAATAAAGACTAATTTCTAGTATAAATTTTAACCTTCTAAGCTTAGGGTTAAGCTCTTCTTATAGGGAGGGTAATATAACGATAACTTACCCGAATATTATATAAGAAGAAAGATAGATACCGGGGCCTAAGTTCATAGGTATTATAAGTATCTCGGTATAACTAGTATCCGATTCGATATAGTATCGGACTAGTACTAATATATATATATATAAGGTGCCTTATACTCTATCTCTCTTCTTCTTCCTTCCTTATCTTCTTGTTTCCTTAGTAGTAGACTAGATAAGATCGCTCTTAGCCTTCCTACTTGTTTTATTCTTGCTCGTATACCGCCTTGAGTCTTGTGTCGTTATAATAGCTCTGAAACCCTCTCCTAAGGTCAGCTTCTTTTACGATTAGTTTTACGTAACCTTTAAACGCCGTTTGTTTTCGATCCTTCGATCCTTCTACCAGCTTCTTAAGCTCTCGTCTTTCTGTTACGGCAGAGGCACAGGGAGTCGACAACGAGTTGTATTCGCCCTTAAGGGTGCGCTGAGTAAAGGGAAGAAAAGATAGAGAGGAGGTTCCTACTCTCGACTCTCTCTCTAGGTATAACCGTAGGGCTGTGCTGACTAATCATCCTCTAGTACGCACTAACCGCATCCCGCTAGCCCTGCCTGCTATGATGTCTAGGAGTCTGAGGCCGTTATGGTATGGACTGTAATACTTTCTATACTTTTGAATTAGTCTTTAAATACAGATCTAGATTAAGGAGCTAGGATCCAGCTTCGGAATCCAGAATCGAGCTATATCTACGCTACTACGCTATATATAATTCAATCAATTAGTTAGTCGAAGTTAATTTAAAGTTAATTCAAAGTTATCTAAATCAGTTAGCGGTTTCTTTATTACGAATTAGTCATTCGATCAAAGAGAGTCGTCTTTCGATATATTATTATATAGTCTATTGCCTTAAATTCGCTACTAACCGGACTAGGTTCCCTGCCTTCCCGCGGCTACGAGGTAGTTAACGTATAAGTAGGAAGTCGAAGTAGAGGTAAAGCATAGTAGGCGCTAGTAGAAGGTTGAAGATATAGATAGTTAATCATCAGTAAAGAGCTAAGTTTTATAAATCAGATAAAGATCTAAGGATCGAGGAAATAGTTAATTAGAAAGGATCGGTAAATACTTAGCTTAGCTATATAAGGCCCTGAGTAGTAGGAAGGTGCAATCGAGACTAGTGCGGGTGTATTTAGTCAGAGCTAGAGCTTCCTCTCCAGTGTGGGAAAAAATAATCAACCTACTCGATTATATTTAAGTATAATCGAGTAGAACTAGATTAGATTAGAGTAGCTTTAAATTTCCTTTGATTAGAGTAGATTTGATTATACTCAATGAGGAGGATTAGAGTAGCTTTAATTATTTCTATATAAATAGCTCTATAAAGATAAACTAAAGGTTTAGATAAATATATAAGAGATATTATATAAAAGAAAGTATCTTATATTAACTTTTCTATATAACTAATCTATAATAAAGAAGTTTTCCGTATTATTAACAACCTCTTCACTAGTAATCTTATCCTTTTCTTCTATATCGATTATAAACCCCCAGCTTTTTAATAAGCTAATCATCTCGAAAGTATCTTTAGTAAGTCTATTTCTTAGCTTATTTATAATTAAAGCTCCTAGACTAAAAAATCTTTCAGAAGGCGCCGAGGTAGCCGGAATTTGTAGATATTTTCGTACTAGTATAGATAGTATCGAGTACTTATTTGTTGGATTTGTAACCAGTACCTTGGTCAGTTTACCATTACCTTGGTCAGTTTTGCCTGCATTGGCATACACACCCTGTACCTTGTCAGTACATGGTCTTAGTACCTGGTTCAGTACCTTGCCCATGTACCTTGTTGTACCTGGCACCTACACCCTGTACCTTGTCAATAGCCTGTACCCTGCATACTCTATTAGAGTTACTATGAAGGTTCTCGATAGAGTTTTACTACTCTCTATTACGTATATCGTACTTCTAGAGGTTTCTACTGACGTACTACTGACGTAGTATGATTCTACAGTATACGTGTCTTCTTCTATGGAGTTCTGTATTACGTAGTATAGAATATTCTAGAGAGCTCACATAGCTATATAAGTAGCTAGAATCTCTCCTGTAGTTAGCTCTCTTCAAGTAAGCAAAAAGCAATTCGTATTAATCACGTATTATTCTGACCTTTTAGCTGATTTCCACCTTTAATTTTTACAGTATAGAATATTCTAGAGAGCTCACATAGCTATATAAGTAGCTAGAATCTCTCCTGTAGTTAGCTCTCTTCAAGCAAGCAAAGCAAGTCAAATTGATCACCTATTATTCTATTATTCTGACCTTTGGCCGATTTCCACCTTCAATTTTCACATTATCTCTATTAGTAGCTCAATAGTCTAAAGGCTTAATCTATATATAATATTAGTATATATAATATATATATATATAATAAAGAAATAATAATAGATTACTTACTTTAAAGTTTGATCTTTTTTCTTCTAAATAAAAGTCTAATTCATCGAACTCTTCTTCTTCTTCGTTTATATATATACCGAGATTATCGTCCTCTAGAGCTATTATTTCTCTATTAGATATAGGGAGATCTATATTTGCCTGAACCTTTAGGCTATATAAACTATATTAGTAACTTCCTTATATATATAATAATATAAAGTAACTTATAAGGTATATTCCTCTTGAAGTTTTCGCTTAATATCCCTTATAATTCCGTTACTAAGTCCTAGTAGACTTAATCCTTCTAATTTAATTCGAGGATCTAGGACTAAGCTTATATATAAAGCTTTATTATTTTCAGTAATACCGGATTTCGGATAATACTTTCGGAGTTTAGCGATTCCTTTATTAATAGCGGAAGTAAAAGGTTCCTATATAAATTAGTATATTATATTATATTAAGATAAAGGAGTATTTACCGAGTTTAGACTACCTCTTATAGTCTCTAGTTTAGTATATATCTGATATACTTCCGGAACTAGATAATATATAGTCGGATATTTCTCGGCTTGTAATTTTATCGTAGTTTTAACGAATATATTAAAGATTCGTAAGCACTTTTATATATACTCTAATTCTCCTTTACT
The DNA here is from genome assembly GCA_900074885.1 of Rhynchosporium graminicola. Taxonomy (NCBI): domain Eukaryota; kingdom Fungi; phylum Ascomycota; class Leotiomycetes; order Helotiales; family Ploettnerulaceae; genus Rhynchosporium; species Rhynchosporium graminicola. The sequence goes on from FJUW01000061.1 coordinate 638,331, forward strand.
AAGAAGTAATATATTTCTATACTTCTTAAAAGATCTACTATCGGAAGTAGATATAACGGCCGATATAGCAGGCTATATATTAAGGAAATTCTTAAGCATATTAGCTGTAGAAGACCATCTTGTTTTTTGATCTATAATAGTATTAATATTAGTATATATTTATATAATTAATAGATTAATAACTTATCTAATTACGGAAAGCAAGGATTTTGAATCTCTAAGGCTTCGATATGTCTTTTTAAAGCCCTATTATTCTCTCCGGAATATTTAAGGCCTAATATAATAGTCCGGATCTTTTTCCATAAAGAGGTATCTATTATAATTAGTATATATCTTATTAATTTGATAATAAAAGGATTTAACTTACTATTATTTTATCCTCCTCTCTATTATTCTCGATATTAGCTATATCTCCTCTATTATCAAGTTCGCTATAAGCGTCCTCAATAATATTCTTTAATATATCTTGAACAACGAGATTAAGTACGTGAGCTAAACATGCTATATCTCCTTGAAATTTGATTCCCTTTATAATATAGTCCTTAATAAAGGCTTCAATAAAAGTATCGTTTAAGCTAGCGTTATCTCGAGTAGTACTATAAATAGTTAGTTATATCCTATATATAAAAAGGGTTTATTATAATACCTTATAATACTATCTTAAATATTCCACTCTTCTAAGGCTTTAGATAAAACCTTAAATAGATACTTTCCGGAGTGAGGCTCGCTTAAATAAGCCATACTAATAGCGTGTGACTTAAGCTTAAAGTTACTATTAATATAGCGTCTATTATAATAATTAGTATAATAGTTATTATTAATAAAAGAAAAGAACTTACATTTATTGCAGTCCACGTGTCTAAAGTCAAAGAAAAGTAACCTTTTTCTTTAATATTTAGGTTTAGCTCTTCTTGAATTATATCTCTTCTCTCTTTATATATACTACTTAAGTAGTCGTAAAGTACTTTCTTATAAAGAAGAGGAGATTGCTTATTATTAAATTAGTATAATAGTATTATATATGTAGATAACTTACTCGTTTAGATAAAGAGTTAACTCTCTAAAAGAAGTACTTGAAATACTTCTAAAAGATAAATTATTCTCGATAATAAATCGTATAAAAAGATACTTATATTTCTTCGAGTTAAAAGGTTCTTTATTAGGCGAAGAGGGCCTTTTAGTACCTCTTAAAGAGCTAAAAGCTTGAGTTATAGTAGCTTGAGTAGAGCTACTTCCTTGACTAGAGGCCTCTTCGAAATCGGAAGTATCTAATAAATAGTTAGTTAGATAATTATTATTATATATAATAGTATATATAAAGAAAGAAAACTTATTACTTTCAGGCTCTAATTGCGTTGAAACTCTTTGTATATTAAATGCCTTATGATTAGTCTTATAATGAGCAATATAATTACTCGTAGAGTGATTAACTCTTTGATTTTTAAAGACCTTTCTATTAAGATATTAGTATATATATATAATAAGAGTAAATTATAGTACTTACGAGCAGCCTTTATATAAGCACTTTATAGTTACTAGTCTAGGCCCTGTAGGGTCTATATTAGTTACTTCTAAAGTCTTTGAGAATAGATCTTTTTTAAAGATAATAGATAAATCTTCAATATTAATCGTATAATCGGGAGAATTTTGAGCTCGATTTACAGCTAAAGCTGTCTCATAGCCGGTAGTAGAAGACATAATAGATATATATAGAGAAATAGATAGATAGATATATATTTAAGTATAAGAGGTAATATAAGTATAAGAGTAGTAGATATAATAGTATTAGAAACGATAAATCTAGAGAAGATAATTCTAAATCTATAAGAGAACTTATGTTATTATATACTAATTCTATCCTTTCTAGAAGAATCTATTAATTATTAAGCTTAGGTATTGATTTCTAAGCTTATTATTAATAGTTAGTTGATTTATAAGTATTAGAAATCAATAGAATAAGATAGAATTATCTAGAATCTATTAGAAATCTATACTTAGAAATCGTATTCTAGTAATTTCTACTACTTTCTAGATAATATTATTAGTAATATATTCTCGATAAGCTATTATTACTAAAAGAATAATATCTAATGATTTATAATAGTCGATTCTAGTAAGTTCTACTTCTTTACTTAGAATCTCGCTTTACGTAGCGAGCTCGGTTCGGGTAGCAAGAGCTTAAGCTTAAAAAGGTAGTCTAAGCGAGAACCTAGACCTTATTAGGCTTAGCTTAAGTCATATAACCTACTCGATTATACTCAATTATACTCAATTATGATTAGATTAGATTAGATTAGAGTCAAATTTCCTTTGATTAGAGTTGAGTAGAAGGCCATACTCTAATCTAATCTAATCATTTCCCACACTATTCCTCTCTAATCAATAACCTTTGCTCCTTCAATTATCTACTAGCACTCTTGATGGTTAGGCTGGCTGTAATTTACCCTACGAAGGAACCATAACCAACCCAGTTAGCAGGTAGTAGAGCCAGAACTAAACTGACTATCAGCAGGTCAGTTATAGATAGAACCACGTCGAACTATCAAGAAGGAGCCACGTGATAAAAAAGAAAGAAGGTTAATGAAAGAATGGAGTAATGGGTGTGACGGTGCTAGATTCTGAATTATAATCTATTTATATATCATGTTATTTCGTCATTCCCAGCCTATCTGATGAATTTTCATAGTACTTTTAGAACTTCTGTACGTACCGTCCCGTGGTAACCTTGTATTTGAAAATAGATTTCCAGCTTCTACTAATCTAGAAACAGTAACTCTCTAATTAACTCGGTTTTAATTAACTAATAGCTGTAACTGACCTACTTCTTATTCGTTCTCGGAAATTACGAACTAGAACATCGTAAACGCGTAGGTCTGGCGTTTCCTCCAAGACTGACCTAGCCGTCAAGAGGGCTGTCCGCCACCAACAGGAGGCGGATCATTCGGATTTATTGGATCCGTACTTGGAGCCCCTCCGGTGGCAGTAGTGCCAGCAGGGCACAAGGCTTCTCTTATGATCAGTCTATCTTCAGCGATGTTCATACATCAAGTACGTACCTGGGGGCGCGGGACACGTTCCGGCAACGTTGGTTGAGTTTTGTGGCGGTGCTTTAACAGCGGGACTTAGCGGACCTTCGATCTCGCCATTGTATGCCGAGATAGCCCACCTGTGTTGATTAGCATGGCAACGAAGCCCGCTAATTGGGATTGATGGAGAAGGAATGCTTACTCGTAGTTCCAAGTACCAGGAAGTTCTAAGTGCACATCAATGCAAGTTTCATCAAGCTGACCTAGAGATTCTAGCTGGTTGCTAGTCTGGTTGAAGTTCCGTCGCCAGTATCTGTAGCCTGCTGCACCCGGAAGGCTAGTCCATGTGAGATGTGCGTTGGTTGGATCCAGGGTACCAACTTGCAAGCCAGTCACAGTTGACGGCTGGCCTTGTCCGGGCACTGCACTTCTAGCGCTCAAAGGGAACCCAGCACCTGCAGCATTCCATGCCTCGATGGCTATAATATACCTGTGATCGGGGACAAGACCGACAATAGATGCAGCCTTACCGGGCAAAAACCCTCCGGATTGTGGAAAAGAGCAAGGCTCGTCCTGGTCCCAGAAGTAGATGTTGTACTGGGAGACTGTGTTGGCGTAGGACCCAGTGGAAGCAGTCCAACTGACGTCTATCCCATTTGCAGTGGGATGAACAGAAACGTTGGATGGTGCTGTCGCTGTATGCGGGTGAGCCGTGGCAGAGTACCATGCAGTCCAGGCACCTTTCCGGTTTCCTGCACTCGCTCGAACTCGAATCTCATATCTGCAATCTTTAGTATCAGTTACGCCATTGCATATGACCTTCAAAGAATGGTCTGAGAAAGATAGTAAAGTGAGAAGACTTACGTCCAGCCATCTACAGCCCACTTCGAATCCCATCTATTGGATTCGACGCTTCCAGGAGAGTTATTGTTCGGAGCTCCACCACTAATCTTATATTCCACGTCATACGAGTAAGCACCATAAACTGCAAGCCGGTGTTAATGATAGTCTCTTTTCTTTGGCGCCACACCATCGTTACGATTACTTACCTTTGTCCCATGTAGCCGTAACACCTAGATCAGATGATGACATCCGAAAATTATCAGGCGTAGGTAATGCCCTGGTGGGTATGTTTCCTGGAACTTCGAGCGGTGTTTTGCCAATTCCTAGGGCACTTACCAAAGCTCGGCTGAATCCACGAGCAATCTGAAAGTCACCGAGCTCGTTCGGATGAAGGCCGTCATAGGCCGCAGGACAATTGCCTGAGTATTGAGGTCCACAGTCGTATTCCTCGCGGACTGGTGCCCACGTAACCTGCAACCAAACTTAATGGAAGTCGGGTGATTGTGATTTGTGATACAGCTTACCGGAGACGAGGGAGTGCTCCATTCTCCAATTTGAGCCTTTAGCATGCGATTGTAGGAGTCTGTTAGTGTTACAAGGTCTTGACGGCCCGCAAGAAATGTTCGGTGTACTTGGAACCTGATTTAGCCAAACATACGACATATCTTCTAGGAGTATACGTAATGCTTACCGACTGTAGCTACAACAAAACGCATGTTTGGGTTTGCTAGACGGGCATTATTGACCAGATTCCGCATATTATTGAGTAAGCCTTTGTCGTCGGTGTAGAACCATCCCAAGTCATTGAAACCAAGCTTAATTAACATCAGATCAGCTGGATAGTCCTTTGCAACTTGCTCGATCAGGAATTGATCAGTCGCGGCTGCACGACCGCTGATGGCAAAATGTTTCCTGGGAAGTGTTAAAGCTGACCGTAAGTGCGAGTAGGTATAAATTCACTCACAAGTCGGTCTCGGGCTCAATTGCAATATTGTATCCGCCATCAGTATTGGCTTGCGTCGCAGTGGGACTTGATCCGTACAAAGCGGGCTTTTCTGGTGGCCCAGGTGCGGGAGGTGCGATTGTACCATTGTATGGTCCAACATAGCGTATAGATATATTTTGAGCATTGAACCATTCCAGCAATCTGTACCGCCAGGTGAAATCACCCTCATGACAGTGAGTCATCGAATCCCCAACCACTAGAATTCTCAGAACGTTCTGTCTTTTCGCCGAAGATTCCTCATTATCTGCATCGTTGCTTTTTGCAGGTGGAATGATATCAGATTTGATATCGTTGATACTCGGCTCGCCTGTAGTTACTTGTATAGCAGGCATTGCGGCTGCGAGTCTCAAGATGCTTTCATAATTAGGAATCCCTTCAACGTTGTGAGGGAGAGGTACTGGATTGGGAACATTTCCAAGGACCAGCTCAGGCCGAACCGAAGCTTCCTGTACGACTGCAGATGAGAAGTCGACCGTTTCGTCTTGCGCATTGGCGAGCGGCAGAATGACCAGTGCCATCCACATGAGAAGCATCTTGACGATGCGCTCATCACAAGCAAGTAAACAAGACATGACACGAACCAACTCGGAAAGTATTGTTTTTGAAGTAGGAAATACTGGAGGAGAGAATGATCGCACTACTGAGGGCGCCCTGCGAGCTGTCGCATAAAGATATACACAAGTCTATGACTTGGTCCACTCTGGGACTCATGAGATCTTCCCGATTTTGTGGAAGGTTAAAGTTTGAGATCTCTTCCCCTATATACCTCATTTCCAGTTTGCCCTTTGGTGCAGGAGTTTACCTGAAGCTCCACAAGTCAGTACCCTGTACTCGTACCTTACCTTGTCATTACCTTGTACGAAAGGTACGAAAGTCCCTTGTCGTACTCTGTTAGAGTTACTATTAAAGTTCTGTATAGAGTTTGCTTGAACTCGCACATACGTATACGCAATTATACCTTGCTATTATTACGCAATTATTAGTATCTCTCCGAGAGTTTTCCATATTACGTAGAATAGCATATTCTAGAGAGCTCATATAGCTATATAAATAGCTAGAATTTCCTCTTGCTTCGTCAGCCTTTTCTCAAAGCAACTGAAAAACTTTGACCGGATCACGTGTAAATCTGACCTGTATCAATTCCACCTTAAATCTCACACCGCTCAACCTTTACATAAATTGGTCGCCAATAGCGAGCTAAGGAGATGATCGTCTCATGCTCGAGAGTGGCTAAGGATGAGTTATTACAGTCTATCGTCTTGGCTTGTGTGTATTGAGGCGCATCATCCAAATGGGATATAACAAATTTCAAGCTAGTATTAGAATGACTCGTTATTTGCGCGAATCTTCTGTAGTAATAAGGCTAAAAGAGAAAGCTGAGACTTTGAATGGAAGTCGATGCCAAGTGTACAGCTTGAGTTATTTCTCCGGAAAGTATAATAGCCAAGTATCATACTATTACTTGATTGACTCTAGTTTTGAGATCCTGATATCCGAGAACGAGATATAATACGAAAAGCAGTACTGTAAAACTTGCATAAAAGAGAGGTGAACATATTCAGTGCGAGCGGCGTTTATTTTGTAGAAATCTGGCCTTCTTCAGATAAGCTCGATCTCGCTCTAAGCTATCGTATTTCAACCTGATCTGATCATAGCGAATAAATAGTTATACGCTAAAGCCTTTGTTTCCATTGGCTAGTCTAGCTTCTAGACTGCTTAAGCGACTAGCTAACATCGTCACATTTTACTAAACTTTTAGTGAAGATCTCGAGGAGATAATTATACTATTCTATTAAATAATAGATAAGAATTATTAATTTAAATATTAGATAGGATTTGATCTTATTAACTTAACCTCTAGTATTATATTTGAATTCACTTTCTGTATAATACTGCTATCTATTATACTAGATCATAAAGGGCACTAATTCTAGGAAGCCTTATAAGAACTAGTTCTTTCTTTAATAATTGATATAAGTATTTACGAAAAACTAATAACTAGCGAGATAATAGCTATTAAAGACAGAAGGAAAAGAGAGATCTAAATAATATACTTATTCGAAATAAATAATAGAGGATATATCTAAGGTTTAATATTACTCTTATAATAAATATAGATATATTTCTTTTAATTACCTAAAAGTATTTATTAGTAATTCTAAATATAGATATTAAGAAAACCTATAACTTATAGTATCTTTTATATTTAAGCTAAGCTGATTAATTAATAAGATAGAAATCCAAAGAAAGATTATATTCTAAGATAATATAATAGGTCTATATATAACGATATAAGACTTAAGACGATATATAAGTAAGGATAAAACAAGTAGAGGGGCTAAGAGCGATCTTATATAATTTACTACTAGGAAAATAAGAAGATAAGAAGAGAAGAAGAAGAGAAGTAGAGTATAAGACCTCTTATATATATACGCTAGTACTAGTTCGATATTATACTGAGTCGGCCGCTAACTATATTAAGATAATCTTATCTAGGAATTCGGGTCCCGGTCTTTATCCTTCTATGTATATAACCTTCAGATAAGCTATTATTACATTATCTCTCTTCTAAGAAGAGCTTACTCTTAAGCTCGAATGACGTTTATTTAGTATTAGAAACTAGTCTTTAGGGTTCTTAGGTAGAAAAACGGGTTAGGGTTAGAAAAATATTAAGGTTATAAGGAAAAAAAAAAAAAAAAATATCCTATGTTACTCCTTAGTACTTATTTTTCTATATTATAAAAACGAAAATCGGAATTTATTAATAAGAAGTACTATTATACTAGTTTTAATATACTTAATAATCTATAATATGATTCCTATTATTACACTCTCTCGTAAAATCCTAGAATCTATAATATGAATCCTGTTATTATACCGCCTTATGAAATTCTAGAACTTATAATATAGATATTATTATTACACTTTTTTAAGAAATTCTAGTATCTATAATATAGATCCTATTATTCTACTTTCCTATAAAATTCTAGAACTTATAATATAGAAATTATTATTACACTTTCTCAAGAAATTATAGTACCTATAATATAGATCCTATTATTATACCCCCTTATAAAATTCTAGAACTTATAATACAGATATTATTATTACACTCTCTTAAGAAATTGTAATATCTATAACACAGATCCTATTATTATATCGCCCTATAAAATTCTAGAACCTATAATATAGATATTATTATTACACTCTCTTAAGAAATTATAATATCTATAACACAGATCCTATTATTATATCGCCCTATAAAATTCTGGAACTTATAATATAGATATTATTATTATACTCTCTTAAGAAATTATAGTATCTATAATATAGATCCTGTTATTATACCCCCTTACAGAATTCTGGAACTTATAATATAGATATTATTATTTCACTTTCTTAAGAAAATTTAGATCTATAATATAGATCCTATTATTATACCCCTTATAAAATTCTAGAACCTATAATATAGATATTATTATTACACTCTCTTAAGAAACTCTAGATCTATAACACAGATCCTGTTATTATACCCCCTTATAAAATTCTGGAACCTATAATATAGATATTATTATTACATTTTCTTATAAAATTCAATAACTTACACTAGAAATTTGATTATTTTACCCTCTTAGAAAGTTCTAGGACTAATAATAAAATATATATTATTAGTACTTAAATCTATATCTTATAATAAAACGATACGATTCGTATTATCGCTATCGATATTCATATTTCTCTATATAATAATATTTTATCGCCTTATAGTATTTAATTTACTAATAAATATGATATTAATAGTACTTCTATGAATATTACCCCCTCTTATCTTTATTCCTTGCCTTCAATATAATACCTACTATTATCTGAAACCTACCCTTTCTTCTAATAGTGATTACTATAGCTTCATTTTTCATACTAATATATTTACCTTAAAGTAATCTTTCTATAAGAACTCCTATTATCTTTACCTATCTATTTTCTATAGTAAATACCCTTATATTATACTTGTTATTACTACTTATCCCTATTTTTTATTTAATTATTATAACTCGACTCTTATCCTCGAAATCCTTCTCTCGCTAGTAATTACTCTATTACTATCCCTGCTATTATAACCCTTTCTCTATTCAGTAAATACTATACTAGTATATTAATTATTATATAAAGCCTTATCCTCTAATCATAATACCTATAGCTACTCTTCTATACTAATACCCTCTTTACTATAGAAGTTCCTATCTTATAAGTCCTGCTAATATTAACTACTCTCTATTACCCGTAAGGTTAATTCTTAGCTATATACCCCTAAACCTCTTAATAATCTACTTTTAACTCTAAATATTAAAAATCCTAATCTTTCTTTTATCTTAAAATATTCGAGTATTAAAAATCTCGAAAATTATCCCTACGACGCTTCTTTCTCGCCCTCCTTTTATAGTTAGGCTATTGATATTCCTCTATACTAAGAACCCTATCTATATTTATACTACTAATAGCTACTACTACTACTCTAATCTATAGATAACCTCTAATTACTTATATCCTTATATTAGCTTACTATAAGCTTCCTAAGTTATCTAAGGATACTTACCCTTAGCTTTAGGCCTATATTCCTTATCTATCTAAATAAGTCTATATTATCTATTATCCTTATAAGATTAAAAACTATAGAAGAAGTCTTATGTCTATAGGTAAGATTCTTTATATATAATAAAAATATACTTTATAATTCCTTTATAAGTAACTTTTAGTCTAGACTTATTATCTGAAATAAAGCAACTAGCTATTACTTTACTTTATAAGCTAAGAATCGTATAAAGAGGATAATATAGACTCCTTATCTCTATCGTAAGCTAAATAGGATTATTTTCGCCTTAAGAACTATAGTAAACCTCTCCTTCGCTCTAATTATCTATCTACCTTTCGCTATAATACCTGCGCTTAGCAGGTTACTAGTCTAGAGATATATATATACTCCTCCGCTAGATAAAAAGATATTAATATTCGAAATACCCTAGGAGGTTTTACTCTTCTTCTAAACTCCCCTTTCTACGCTTTCTCTACTGCCTCCTTTATATATCTCTTGCTTCGAGCCTAAACTTATCTCTTCTTATTAATTATAATAAAGTATAAAGCTACTAGGTTCCTAAATATAATTAAGGTCTTTAAAAATCCGCTCTTATCTAATTCCTAGTTATATCCTTTACTTATCTTACTATCCTTATAAGTAAAGTAAATACGAAATAGGATCTCTAAGCGCCTAAGCTCTATAGCTAATCTAGTCTTTATTATTCGTAATATCTCTATATACTCCCTATAGGATCTTAAGATTAAGCTTAATATATCTATATCTATCCGAAAATATATATTATATTATATCTCCTAGGTATACTCATATACCTCGAGGTATACTAATCGATTATCTATATAGAGCGTAAGAAGGATCGGCCTTTAAAGTATAATAAATTATAGTAAGAAAGTATTAAGAATAGAACTAATATTAGCAGAACGCACTCGGATTATATTAATCTAGAAAGCTATCGTATACTTCTAGATCTTATAGCGGATCTCCGATAGTAGAAGCGGAAATAAGATAAATATCTTATCGAGGGCGTCGTTCGGATATATATATATAAGCTATAGGATTATTATAGATATCGAGCGCGGATTAGCAGGTAAGATCGAATTAAAAGCTTTTATTATACGTATACTAAACTCTCTTAAAGCTATAGTACTATACGAATAAGTATTGAATACTATTCTAGAGTAAAGTAATATATCTCTTTCCCGCGACCTTATTCGCCTAGCTCTTTTCTCTTCTTACTATTATTATATAAATTATATTAGGGGCAGGAATCTCCTATACTAATTCGCTCTATAGTCCGATTAAGTAGAGTATAGTCTATATAATCATATAGCTTATTATATCCTTATACTAGCCTTATATTAGTATCTTAGTTAATATTTACTATCTCTAGAAGATTAGCTATTTAATATACGACTTAGGATATTTTAGGGTTAGGGTTTAAGGGTTAGATGATATTGAATCTAACTACGCTATCTTGCTACAGGCGTTTTTCTAACTATAAGGATATCTAAGCTATAAGTACAAGGAGTGCGCTCTATAAATACAGGTAAGAAGAGTACTAAATAAAAGAGAGATATAGAAGCCTAGGGTAAGCGATATGTACTACGAGTAGTAGATAGATAATCGAAGCCTTCGATGAAAGAGAAGAGGGTGCTCTATAGCGAGAGAGAGTACTCTGCGGCGTAGGGGGGGGGGTGCCCTATGATATAAGGAGGGTGCTCTCTAGCGTAGAAGAGAGAGGAAGAGAGGGGGGGTCCTTCTTTAGTATAGAAGGGGTACCCTATGGCGCGGGGCTATATTCGCTCTAGGGTAGACGGGGGGTAGATTCTTAGGGTATTTTAGGCTTACTTATATGCTATAATTAAAGTAGCTACGATACCTCGTGCCTAAGTTAAAGTAGTAGTAATAAAGCTATCGAGCTACCTCGCTCTACTTAGGCCTAGTAGGCCCTATAGTGCCCTATAGGTCTTCGCTATATCCTTTTCTATTAGACCTCCGGCGGATATAATTAGAAGGTGAAATATAGAGCCTAAATCCTTATATTTTAGTTATTTCGCGTTTATAGCCTCTATAAGCGTAGCGTAAGCTTCCTCGCGTGCTAAATCCTTATTAATCGCTATTATCTGAATATCGTAGTAGTATCTAGAGGTGCTTATAAGTACTAAAAAATCAGGGTGTTTATTATTTTCAGGCTATTAGCTACTTATAGTCGCTAGTATAAGCTCTAATTTAACTTTTAGGTCTTCTCAGCTAGAAAGGATAGTTATAAATATATAAGTAGCGTAAGGAGAGTACTTTTAACCCTAAGCCTAACCTGAAGCCTGACCCGAAGCCTGACCTGAAGCTTAACCTAAAGCTTAACCCGAAGCCCGACTCTAAGCCTGACCCTAAGCTCGACGCGAAGCCTGACTCTAAGCTCGACGCGAAGCTTAACCCGAAGCTTTTTTCTTTCTTTCTTTCTTTCTTTCTTTCTTTCTTTAAGTAATACTTAGAGTAATACTTAAGGTAATACTTAGAGTTAGACTTAGAGTCGAGTATCCGCTATACTAGTAAAACTTATAAGTATCTTAGGGTAATACTTAAGGTCGAGTATCTACTACGCTAGTAAAACTAACTATATCTTTTACTAGTTTATCGACTAACTAGGACGTTTAGGTGAGGCTCGCTTACGAGACGTAGTAGTAGTAGGCCCGTGTATCTTATCTTAGTTTCTAGACGTATCTAGTAACTAGGAAGAACTAATCTCTTATTATCTACTCTCTATTTTCTCTAAAAATAATAAGTATAATAGTATCTCTATCTGATCTATTACTACTATTATTACCCGGAGCTATATAGTAGTAATTAATATTAAATACTAAGTTTCGTATTATTATCTATTACGCTATAGAATACTAGTAAGCGATTAACCTAGAAAATATCTATAATTACTTATCGCGAGTATGTATAGTCTAAGTAAGAGATCGCAAAGTACTAGTCGAGTATCTAGAGTAATAGTAATAGCTATATGATTTTCGTAGCGTGCTATTACTACCTGACTATTCGCTACTATAGCTAGTACTTCCTATTATCTATAGCTTCTAATATCCGGACTATACGTATAAAACCGCTAACTATAGTAATATATAGAAGTATTATAATATCGAGTATAAGAAGAAGCGACTACTAAACGCGTAATTATTTCGCTTGGTTTAGTTATAAATATAGTTCGCAGCGAAAAGAGCACGATATTAGATAATTAATATAAATACGACGCGCCTATTACGTAATAATAATAATAGTAGTAGTAGTAGCTGCGATATAGCTATTATTATGACGCTTACTCTAGAAAGGTCTTAAAACTACCTAAGTAATAAGACCTCATATTACTATGAATATAAAGTAGTAAGAATCACTTGAGAATCTATAACTAAAGAGTAAAGAAGTAGAGAGAGAATAGAAGTATATATATGAAAAGGGGCCCCTAAACTCTACTCGTGTAATCTCGCTTAGTAGTAAGTGTTTCTACTAATAGGGAGAGACCTCTAAACCTAACTAGTCGTTACACTACCCCCCCCTCCGAAAAAAGCTCGCCCTCGAGCGTTAGTCTATCTCCTTATTACTATTAAGGTAGTCGTAATTATTAATTCTATCGTAGAAAGCTTTCAGCTAATTAGGTAGTCTAGCAAAAGGTCTAGCTTACGTTAGATTATTAAGATGGAATTATTACAGCTTAGCGAGAGCGTATTTAACGTCTATAGCGTCGTATTATATAAGATCAACATCTTGATTTAACTAGGAAACTCGGTATAAGAGGCTATTGCGCTGCTTATAGCACGTAAGTATATCTTCGATCTCCTATTCATTATTACTAGTAATATTAATAGGTAGTAATAGTAGTAAGGTTTATCCTAGTAAGGGGTCGTTTAGATACTTCCGTAGCTTAGTAGTAGGGAATACGTTATATACTTTCATACTAGTAAGGAGCTCTAGGCGATAAGAGCTTCCGACCTTTTTAATTATATAGAAGGGTCCGTTAGTCAGGAAATCGAGTTTTTTACTAAGTCGAGTACTCGTAAAGTAGCGCATATCTAGCTAGATAAGGTCGTCTATAGTAAAGTCGACTTCATAGCGTGAGCGATTATAGGATTAGGATATCTTAGCTTAAGTATATTAGAAGCTTAATTAAGCGGTAATCTAAGTATCGCGCAGACGATTAGCGTAATCTAGAGCTTACTAAGTATTTAACTTATCAGTAAGCGTAATAGAGTTAGATAGGTCTTTCTAATTCTAATTAACGCGAGGTATATATCTATAAACGACTTTAAAGAGTAAGAGACCTCTAAGGGATTCGTAAGGAAGAGTTATCTAGGCGTAATCTATAATAGGTAAGAATTCCGACTAGTTATCTTAATAGTAAGAGATAAAAGGTTATAATTTATATTAGAGATATTAGTTATAGATCTCTATTTAGCTATCTGTTTATAAGTAATCTACTATAGAAAGCTATCTTTTAGTACCGAGAATCGTGATAACTATAGTTTAAAAACAGGAAACGAATTAAGGCCTTTTATTAGAGGTAATTATTAATAGAGCTCCGAAATAGCGGTATACGTAGTATAAGTAAAGCTTTATAAGGTCGCGCGTATCAGAGGTCTTTCGGTATAGAATACTAATTACTTATTTACTAAAACAGTCGATAAATACGAGAACGTTATTATAGCTATATTTATCGCGGTTAAAGCTATAGTAGTCGATTGTAATATACTCCTATAGATATGACAGTACGAGCAGAGGTTAGAGGAGGCCCGGTTTCTTATCACGCGGCACTTGAATTCGTTAGTAAGTATAATAGTTGCGGTAGTACTAGTTAATAGTTAAAGCGATTCCGTACTACTAGTATTATAATACTAGTAGTTATAAGGTCTTCTTTGCACTTAGATAAGCAGTCTCTAATCGGTTGTGTACTTCGCGTATAAGTAGCATGAGAAAGTATAAGACGTTAGGTACAATTAGTCTTCCTTTATAGAGTAGAAGATCTTTTTCTATAGTTAGTTTTCTAGGAGTAGCGGAGAGAGCTTATTTCCGTAAAGCTTAGAGTAATAGCGTAGTGCGATTAGAATAAAGTACTTACTATACTATAGAAAAGACTAGCGATAGGTCGGCGACTTCTAAGGCGTTAATAAGCTTAAAGTTATCTATAGAGTCGGAGCTATTCCGGAGGTTACTTATAAGTAGTACTAGATCGATTTAGTCTTCGCGTAGTAGCTATTATAAACGCTAGATTCTTTTAGCGTTATTCTAGTTGTCTAATTCATCTGTTCTACGAGAGAGAGTATCAGCGAGTAGATTATACTTCTTAGGTCGATAGGTAATTATAAAGTTATAATCTGCGAGTAGCTCGGCCTATCGAGCTTATCGTGCGTTCAGCTATTTAGAGGTTATAAAGTACTTAAGAGCTTTATGATTAGTGACGACGCGGATCTAATATAGTGCGCCTACGAGCTTAGATCTCTAGTTACCGAAAGATCGTATAATTACGAGTATTTCCTTATTATAAATAGCGTAATTAAGCTCGGCAGGTAGTATAGTCTTAGAGAAGTAGGCTACTAGGAACTAGTCTTCGTCGTGCTATTACGATAGTACACTTACTATTACTCTATCACTAGCGTCTATTTCGATTATATAAGGTAGATGTTGCTGATAGTAGTAGAGGAGTAGTACTAAAGTGAGAGCGTACTTTAGGTGATCAAAAGTATCTTTACACTCCCTAGCGAACTGAAATAATATATTATTTTTAGTAAGTTATATAAGAGGTTTTGTGATAATTCCGTAGTCCTTAATGAATTATCGGTAGAAGTTATAAAAGCTTAAGAACGATTATACGCCCTTAACTATAGTTAGGTAATTCTAAGATTATATAATATTAACCTTCTTAGGGTCTACCTCGATCCTAGAAGTAGAGATAATAAATCTAAGGTATTTAGTACGAGTAATATTGAATTTATACTTCTTAAGGTCAGCTTATAATCTAGTATCTTATAATTAATATAGTACCTTATATATATGTAATTAATACTATAGTGAGTCGTTAGAGTAGATCAGAATATTATCTAGATATATTATATAGAAGTCGTCTAAGTAATCGAATAAGACGTTATTCATATATCGCTAGTACGTCGCAGGGCTATTAGTCAGACTGAAAGGGAGTACCTTATACTTATATACACTATAACAGGTCCGGAAGGTCGTATACTCTTCGGAGGCTAGATCTATTCGAATTCGGTAGAACGTCTAGCGAATATCTAGTTTAGTGAATATCTTAGTAGTAGAGATTCTAGCTAGCGTTTAATCGATTAATAGAAGTAAATATTAATACTTACTCGTGAGGTTATTAAGTGCGCAAAAGTCGATATAGAATCTTAGACTTCTATTAGCTTTCTTAACGAAAAGAATAAGTATAGCGTATAGTGCTTAAGAAGGTTTAATAAAACCTTTAGCTAAGTTATCAGTAATATACGCCTTAACGACTTCAAGTTCTTTAGCTAATATCTTATATAAGGGGGAGTATTTAAGGTTCTTCTTAGCCCTTTCCTTAAGCTTAATTCGGTGATCGCATAAGCAATAAGGAGGGAGAATATCGCTAGCTTCCTTAGAAAAGACGTATACTTACTAGCTATACTCGTGAGGGATCTGTAGTTCTGAATCTAATTCGCTTAAGCTAATAGTAAATTACTAGGCGGTTTTGCGATATTCTATAAGGTCGATAGTCAAAGATACGATAGTAGTATCGCGTTACTAAACTGCGATTCGGTCGTTAAGAAGCTTATCTATCTCGTGAAAAGTAGTAGAGAAGATCTTATCGTTAGAAGACTTCTAGCGTTTATATAAGAGATAGAAGGCTAGGCTACTAATTGCGTAAATCTCTAGCGCAGGAGGCTCTGGAAGAGGTCTGAGTATACGAGGTGATCTTTATCGCTTCTGAAATATCGTAGTAGCTATTTTTATACTTTAAGTAGCTTCTATTGAGTCGCGAGACGGTATTCCGAGTAACTATTAGTCTATAGTATGAATTATACGGGCGTAGTCTTATGTATAGGTCTTTAACGTAGAGACTTCTAATTAGGGTTAAAGTAGAGATTCACGCGGGATATAGGTAATAATATTACTGAATCGTACGTACTTCAGCCGTATATCGGTAATCTCTCTAGAGTATAAAGACCTCTCTTTATTACTCTATTCTTATTCTTTAGATAATAAACACTTAGGCTTATTGTATTTATAATAAGTAGTATAAACGCCGGAGAAATAGTCCTAACTGATCGGCGGTAGTAATAGAGGGTTAGTTACCTATAGAATACTCTCTAGAGGAGAGTTTTAGATGTTTTTATAGCTATAAGTCTCCCTAGAAGTGCGCTTCTGAGCTAGTAACAGTCGTTTGATAATAGAGATAGAGTTAATAATAGCTCGAATATTAATAGGAGAGTTAGCTGCGCTTCGCTATTCCTTATACACTTCCTAGAATTAATTAAAGCGTTCGTTTTATTCGTTAGCGTCGTGTTAGTAGCGCTAGTAGGTACGATATTTACGTAAGTCCTTGGTCTCGATCGGAGAGCTGTAAATGTTACTAGGAGGAGTATATAGTAGCTAAATAATCTGTCGTTTAGAGGTATCTAAGAGTACTTGATATTCCGAAAGCTAGGTCCTTCTGAGTATGATACTATAGTTTCCGAGAGTAGTAATAAGAAAGGGGGTAAATACCTAAACGCGACGATCTACCGTTAAATTAAGTATCGTATAGTGACTGATAGTACTACTATTGACGCTATTGAAGCCTTTGATAGGAATTGCGTTTAGTAGAGGGTGAATTAAAGGTTTTAAGAAGAAGAAAAGGGATTTGAGAAAAGAATGATTAATAAAATAGTATCTATTAGCTCCAGAATTAAGAAGTGCAAGTAGCTTATACGAGAGTCTATTCTTAGTAAGAGTAGTACGTATAGTGAACGATTAACTACTAAGAAGCTTCGTAAGGTTAAGATATCGCATATCTCGTATACTACCTAGGAAGGAGTCTTTCCTTAGGCGTAGTCTTTTGCTAGCGGTTTGATATACTCCTAGGCGTTATCGTACGTTTTTTTGTTATTATCATCTTCTAGCTCGCTATTAATATCGTTATTAGCATTAATTGTATTAATTCGATACGGAGTGTTAAGTCGAGCTAATAATAAGCGTAAGTATAAAGTAAGCGTAAAATAACAAGGAGTATTCGCCGGCGATTATATATAAGGCGTATCGTTTCGTATAGAATATAGTACTTATTTACTAGTCGCACTAGTATTCTCGGGCGTAGAAAGACTAATTTGCAGATAAGAAGAGGAGTTAGTACTATAGCGCTAGGAGGAGGTATTTATAGGGCGTTCCCGAGTCGCGCTAGCCTTAGCCGAAGACTCGGAATAGTAAGTCTTTTCAATAAATTAACCTTAGTCTTCAGCTTATATAGCCTTAACGTATTCTTCTAGTGTCCTTAACATTCGGTACTATTAGAAGAGCTGTTTCCGTAGCTATATAGGTAGCTTCTCCTGTAAGTCCATTTTCAGAGTCGATTAATTATTTACTCTAGCTTTACGAGCTAGCGTACGAAACTCGTAGTAGAACGTCCAGAAGGTCTACTTATAATCTATCTTTAGCGTGAAGTAGCTAGCTCTTATAGTTTATTAGTCGTATAGATTAGATAAGAAGGAGACGAGTTAAGTAATTATATCGAGTGAATCGATTATACTACCTTCTTTATTATATTCTAGTTCTAAGAACGACAGTTCCAGGTAGGTTCTGGCTATTCCTTCCGTTTAGTTAAGTAACTAATCTTTATAGTAATCTTCGTTAATGAAGTAGCTAGAGTAGCGCCGGAGGGCGTTATATATCTGTACTTCCCAGAGTTTTAGAGAGTAGTCGATTCTATTAGAGAGCTTATTTAGAAGGTTCGGTATCTTCTCTATACGCGTAGCGTATGATATTAACGATATTCCTTCGGTAGATTGTTCTCGACGACGATTATTAGGCGTAGGAGTAGCGTTATCTTCTTTAATTGATAGTAGCGGTATTATACGCGATTGAACGTTATTAAACGATATAGACTTAGTAGAGCGCTAGGTAGTTAACTAGCGTAGTTCTAGGAACTCGTCTTATAACTAGCGTAGTTCTGCAGATAGGTCAGTATTTAATTATCTCTTCTCTGCGAGCTTCCTTTCTGCCTCTTATAGCTAGTAAGCGCGGTCTTCCTATAAGTTATCTATAGTTGCTATTAATATAAGGGTATTATCAGGGAGGTTTAGCGACTCAGTGAGTTCATTAATTATAGTAGGAGTTAGGGAGCTTAACTCGGACGAGGCGTTATTATAAGTACTCTCTATAGTAGAGAGAGGTAGGTTACGGCGAGTATTATAAGTCGCTGAAGAATAGAAGGTAGAGGGAGTCGGAGAACCGGTAGTCGATTTATCGGACTTAGGTTACTTCGGTTTAGGTACTATTCTTTAAGTTTATACTTAGTATAGGACTTCTCTATATAGCGTAGTCTCCTGCGTTTAGTAGCTCTAGGTATAGAGGTATAATATAAGTAGATATTTATTATCTTCCTAGATATAAGTAAAAGAGTTATAGATAATATAACGCTTACTCTAGAAAGGTCTTAAAACTACTTAAGTAATAAGACCTCATATTACTATGAATATAAAGTAGTAAGAATCACTTGAGAATCTATAACTAAGGAGTGAAGAAGTAGAGAGAGAATAGAAGTATATATATAAAAAGGGGCCCCTAAACTCTACTCGTGTAATCTCGCTTAGCAGTAAGTGTTTCTACTAATAGGGAGAGACCTCCAAACCTGACCAGTCGTCACAATTATAGCCTAAATTATAGCGCGAATCTAGAAACGAGAAGAGCAGCAGGCCCGGCTCGGGAGAGAGATCGGGCCTACTGAAAGGGACTTATAGTAGCGAAATATATAATAGGATAAGGTACTCGCTAAGTTATAATACGATCTAGTAGCTACTATAGTATTTACTATTACTACTACTACTACTGAGCCCGATCTAGCTCGACTAATATTATATTAAGACTAAGTCTTATAGCGCGCACTAGCTACGCTTAAGGCTATCAGGGGGTATAAGGATATTCTAAAGTAGTAAGTATCGCTAACGATAGGAGTAGTAAAGCAAGTCCTATTCGAGCTGCTCGAAAAGAAATTACTCTAGTAATATAGCTAAACTTTTTAACGATTATTATACTATATTATACGTACTACCCCTGAGGGCCCCGAGGATCCGTCTTAGATAGGAGTCGTCTTCTCCGACAAGTAGTAGCTAGCGATTAAGAATATCCGCGAGTGCTTCTAATAGCTTATAGTAATAGTAATAGCTAACGACTAGCTACTAATAGAGGACTAGCCGCTGAATATAATACTTATAAGATTAATTATCGCGCTACTTACTTAGGATATATACTAGTTGATCTCGTACGAGTCGCTAGTAATATACTATCTCGCGGTCTATAATATAAACTCCTAGGTTAAACGCTTTATTACTACTATCGAGTATACTCTTATCTTAGCTTAGATACTCTAGATAATCCGGCTGCTTATGCTCGAGGTCGCTCTTTCCGAGCAGGGCTAGCCCGAGCTAGGTCTAAAGAGCTAGAAAGAGACGGGAGTCGTAGTAGGAGCTATAATAGCGCGTATCGACTACTTTCGCCGGAAGTTTCTTTACGAAAGCATATACTTAGTCGCCTCGACGATTTTATCGCAGCTCGCATATAGCTAGTCGATTACCCGGGTCACGCCCGCCGAGTCGAATATCTACTAGGCCCTAGAGAAGCAGATAGTCTTCTATACTAGTAAGAGAGTAGCTATAGCAAAAGTCAGGACGATATACTATAAGCTAATAGTTAAGCTAGAAGGGCTACTTTACAAGCTGCTCTTCTATTAATATATGCTACTCGTACTACTACTATAGCTTATCGATAGTATAGGGTCTATATAGTAGTTTCGGCCGCGAGGGTATAGCTTTCTAGACTACCCGGATAATCGCCTATAGAAGAAGAGCTACTAGTTCTTATACGAGCGAATACTACTCGACTAAGGTTAGTAGCAGTTAGTCGAGGATAGTAGTAATAGTAGTAGTCGTAAGCGATAATAGCTTAATTAGTAGTATTAGGCGTATCTAGCCCGGGAGAGTTAGTTCTTACTTAAGCTAATAGTTACTATATACTTTTCCAGTAGATAGCTAGCGCGGAGCCCCGAGCTTGGCTCGATTAAATTCGAGAATAGCGTCTCGTCGAACCGGAATCTATTTATAATTAATAGGTAAGTAGTAATAGTAACTATATATAATAAATCACTTAAGCGCTAAGGAAAGGTATAGTATATCTACTATTACTACCTCGACTAATTTAGCTAAGTTATTATCTAGTACTTAGTTTACGTATTACTATTCGCACGCGTCTTAAGTAAGCCGCCCGAGAGGGATAAGCCTAATCCTAAGGATATGTTTTTATTTACTAATAAGTAAGAGCTATAGATTAAGAAGTAGCTTATATAAGGAGTAATAATAGTAATAATAAAGTATCTCAGGGTACGCTTAACTATAGCTAGCTAGCGGCAGGTTACTATTACTATTAGCGACTAATATCTCTGGCAGGAGAGTAAGATCTGGAACTAAGATTAGAACGAGGCGCTCGAGGAGGAGAGTAATAAGGAAGGGGTACCGAGCCGCGTAAAGCAGAGCTTAGTCTAGTAAGCTAGTCACGGGAAATAAGCTATAGTATTATATTATACTATTAATACCGGATTTTTCAATCGACTCGAGCCCGATCTAATTACCGCGTATAGTAAGGCGTTATAAGCGTAGTATTAGTTTTTGGATCTCGAGTCCCCGAAAGCGTCCGTAGTAATAGTAATAGCTATAAGTAATAAATTAAAGCGTCCAGCTAGCCCGATTTAGTTACCTACGAAGCGGCTGAAACTCGAAGGAAGTCTTATTATCTAAGGGCTATAAAAGATCGTAGGACCCGACGCGTAGCCCTAGTCTAAGGGTTAAGCTAAAGCACTTGAGCTTATATATACTACTACTACTATACTATCCTAGATTATCGTACTCGGGACTAGTAATAATAAGAGTCTTTTATTCTTTTCTATCGCTA
This sequence comes from Rhynchosporium graminicola, assembly GCA_900074885.1. Lineage (NCBI taxonomy): Eukaryota > Fungi > Ascomycota > Leotiomycetes > Helotiales > Ploettnerulaceae > Rhynchosporium > Rhynchosporium graminicola. The sequence goes on from FJUW01000061.1 coordinate 659,968, forward strand.
CTATAATTTCTTATTAAATAGTAATTATTATCGTCCTATTTACTATGCTTATAGATAATTTAATCGCACGAGCACGTAGGTATTAGTTAATCTATAAGGAGTAGTAGTAGTAGCGATAATAGTAGTAGAAAGTATTACTATAGCTATTAATTATAAGCGCCGATCGCGCTTCCGAGGACGACTTTCTGCACTTTACTAAAGGGCTCGAGTAGAACTAGTAGCTAGCCTACGTCTTTTTCGACGGGTATTATATAGCTATTACTAATATATCGTACTAGGCGAAGCTGCAGGAGCTATAGTAGTTATAGTATCTCGACTATCTATTTATATATCTTACTACTATACTACTCGTTAAGCTCGAGCCCGTATTCCGTGCGAATCTACTACTTGAGAATATATCTCTATACCGATAGCTTATAGTCCGTTCGGGGATCTAGTTTCAAGTCGTCGACTACTGCTACTAAGGACTATAGAAGACTGCTGCGCTGCTTATTCGTAGACTACTACTACTACTAGGTAGCTATAGGATTATCTATATTCGAAGCTATATGAAAAGGGAAAGGGTTACGAAGGAGATAGAGTGCCTATTCTATATAGCTAAAGCGACTAATAAAGGAGAGCTACTTTAAATATAAGCTCGTAGTAGTAGCTGTAGCAGCTAGATCGTAGCTATAGGAGCACTAGGAATAAGTATCGATATCCCCTAGGTCGCTTATATTATCTATCTCGGTCGGCTATACGAGCTCACTAGCTTTATATAATAAGCCGGGCGAGGAGGGTAAGCAAGAGAGATAAGTAGCTCGATTATAATTCTCCTGAGTAATAGTAATCGTAGTAGTAGTCGGAAATTTCTAACGCCTTAGCACGAGCTTATTAATACGTACTTAGTTGAAGCCTAGGACGAAGCCGCGCTAACCGAGTATCTCGAGAGCGAAAGCTATCGGCAAGTAGTACTTACTCGATATCTCGATAGCTAGAATACTAGTAGCAGCTATCTTACTACGTAGAGTATTTAATATAACTACTACTAGGCGTTTTCGTTAGTCGAGGTCGAGGTCTATAGCGGCAGTAGTAGTAGTAGTCCCGCGATAGGCCGGTCTAAGGCGATCTATACCGTACTCCGACTCGAGGTCCAGTAGAACGAGCAGCTCGAGCAGTTCTACTAGCGACTTTACGCGTACTATATCTACTATAAACTAATATAGTCCCGGGGAGAGAAATATAGCTACTATTACGCCGACTGCTCGTATGCTCCTAAGGAGGGTGCGAGTCTAGATGCTTACTAGTAGTAGCGGTCCCGTCTTATACTCGCTCCCCGCTATTAGTACTTCTAGTATAAGCTTAGCTAGGCGATCTATACTGCTATCGAGGACTAGAAGCTATATTAATATCTGTATCTATTATTCCCCGGGTTATTTATACTCGAGCAGGCGGGTTATTTATACTAGATATATTAGAAAGTTAGGTTCGGGGGGCTAAAGAAGCAGTAGTAGTAGTAGATAAGCTAAGAGAGCGAGGGGGTATTTAGGCAACGTGAGGTTAACTAAGTCCGGGTCTAGAGAGAAGCTAAGCGGATATATATAAAGAGGAAGAGTTAAGTCTAAGGCGAGAGTTAATTAATATATATAAAGAGGAAGAGTCGGGTCTAAGGCGAGAGTTAATTAATATATATATTAGAGTTTAATCTTAAACTACTACTACTACTGCTATTTAGATTAAACTTAAAGCTAAAAGAAAACTACTTATCGAAATTATATAATTCAAGAGTAGTATTTATACTTTTATTTAATAACTTTAGTAAACTTTCATAAGATAATATAATAGTAATATTAATAAAGGAAGAATATTTTTATAAGAAGATTATTATATATAATATAAAATAACTACTTAGAATAATATATATGAAAAGCTTAGATAAAAAGATTAAAAAAAGATTATTATTATTTATAATAAAGAATAACTATTAATTATAAAATAAATATAGAATAAAGTTTATAATTAAAAAGGAATATTATTATATTAAAATAGATTACTACTTAGAATATCTATATATAGTACTAGGTAACAATTTAAAAGATAAGAAGAACAATAAAGAAGGCTTTTTAAATATATAAGTTAAGGATAATAAAATAACTATTAACTTTAAGAGATCTTATTAGTATTAGTTATTAAATTATTAAGATATTAATATATTTAAATATTTTAGAATAAGATTAAAATATAAAATTATTTATTATAATAACTAACTATTAAGAATATTTATCTATTATAACTTTTAATTAGTTAGGATATTAGGAATTCAGGGTTATATACTATAGTGCTAGTGGCAGTAGCTATAATAAAAGTTTCTATAGATAACTACTATTACCGAGTAGCGCTAAGTAAGATAATTTAAGAGAAGTAGTATTATTTATAATAAAAAAGATAACTGCTATTATCGCGTAGTATTAAGTAAGGGATTTATAAAGAGTATAATATTATTTATAATATCAAAGATAACTATAACTGCGGCGCCGCAGCTAGGCTTAGATCGAAAAGAGTAGTAGATAATTTCAAGTTATAATAGTAGCAGGTATTATTATATGATTTATAATCGAAAAAGGCCCTAGGCCGCGTAGTACTAAATATGATATTTATAAAAGGAAAATATTATTTCTAATATAAAAGATAACCGCTACTGCCGCGCAGCGGCAACTTAAAGATACCCCGGGTCGCGCAGCGCCTAGTTAGAAATATAAGAGAGGGTTAGTTAGATTTCCTATTATAGTAGCAGTAGGTATTATTATATAATTTATAATAGAAGCAGGCCCGGGGCCGCGCAGCGCTAATTCAGATATTTATTAATAGGGAGTATGATTTATAATAGAATAGAAGTAGGCCCGGGGCCGCGCAGCGCCCAGTCAGTTAGAAGAGATAACTACTACTGCCGCGTAGCGCTAGATAAAATATTTATAAAAAGGAAGTTAGATTTATTATAGAAAATAAGCGCTAACTGCGAACTAGATAGATAATAGAGCTCCTATATAAAAAAGGAGTAGCAGTAGTAGTAGTTATAAGAGTATATTATTTATTTTTAAAGATAACTGCTACTGCGGCGTAGCGCCTAGGCGAGTATTTATAAAAGGGTAGTATTATATGATATATAAAGATAACTGCTAACTGCGAAGCGGATAAAAGGCGAAGCTCAAAGATCGTAAGGCAGTAGTAGTAGCAGTAGTAGTAGCAGGGGGGATATCTATATAAAAATCAAGAGGTTATTATTTTATAATAAATAATAACTACTAACTGCGAAGCAGATAGAAAGCGAAGCTCTTAGGGTTAGGGTTTAAGAGTTAAGTGATATTGAATCTAACTACGCTATCTTACTATAGGCGTTTTTCTAACTTATAAGGATATCTAAGCTATAAGTACAAGGAGTGCGCGCTATAAATACAGATAAGAAGAATACTAAATAAAAGAGAGATACAGAAGCCTAGGGTAAGCGATATGTACTACGAGTAGTAGATAGATGATCGAAGCCTTCGATGACAGAGAAGAGAGTATTCTATAGCGAGAGAGAGTGCCCTGCGGCGTAAGAGGAGGGGTGCCCTATGATATAGGAAGGGTGCTCTCTAGCGTAGGGTTTAAGGGTTAGGTGATATTAAATCTAACTACGCTATCTTACTATAGGCGTTTTTCTAACTTATAAGGATATCTAAGCTATAAGTACAAGGGGTACGCGCTATAAATACAGATAAGAAGAGTACTAAATAAAAGAGAGATACAGAAGCCTAAGGTAGGCGATATGTACTACGAGTAGTAGATAGATAATCGAAGCCTTCGATGATAGAGAAGAGGGTATTCTATAGCAAGAGAGAGTGCCCTACGGCGTAAGGGGGGGGGTGCCCTGTGATATAAGGAGGGTGCTCTCTAGCGTAGAAGAGAGAGGAAGAGAGGGGGGGTGCTTCTTTAGTATAGAAGGGGTGTCCTATAGCGCGGGGTTATATTCGCTCCAGGGTAAGCAGGGGGTAGATTCTTAATATATTTCAGGCTTACTTATATACTATAATTAAAGTAGCTGCGATACCTCGTGCCTAAGTTAAAGTAGTAGTAATAAAGCTATCGAGCTACCTCGCTCTACTTAGGCCTAGCAGGCCCTATAGTGCCCTATAGGTCTTCGCTATATCCTTTTCTATTAGACCTCCGGCGGATATAATTAGAGGATGAAATATAGAGTCTAAATCCTTATATTTCAGTTATTTCGCGTTTATAGCCTCTATAAGCGTAGCGTAAGCTTCCTCGCGTACTGAATCCTTATTAATCGCTACTATTTGAATATCATAGTAGTACCTAGAGGTACTTATAAGTACTAAAAAATCAGGGTATTTACTATTTTCAGGCTATTAGCTACTTATAGTCGCTAGTATAAGCTCTAATTCAACTTTTAAGTCTTCCTAGCTAGAAAGGATAATTATAAATATATAAGTAGTATAAGGAGAGTACTTTCGACCCTAAGCCTAATCCGAAGCCTGACCCGAAGCCTGACCTGAAGCCTAACCCGAAGCCTGACCCGAAGCCCGACCCTAAGCCTGACCCTAAGCTCGACGCGAAGCTTAACCTTAAGCTCGACGCGAAGCTTAACTTAAAGCTTCTTTCTTTCTTTCTTTCTTTCTTTCTTTCTTTCTTTAAGTAATATTTAAAATAATACTTAAGGTAATACTTAGGGTTAGACTTAAGGTCGAGTATCTACTATACTAGTAAAACTTATAAGTATCTTAGGGTAATACTTAAAGTCGAGTATCTATTACGCTAGTAAAACTAATTATATCTTTTGCTAGTTTATCGACTAACTAGGATATTTAGGTAAAGCTCGCTTACGAGACGTAGTAATAGTAGGCTTATATATCTTATCTTAGTTTCTAAATATATCTAGTAACTAGGAAGAACTAATCTCCTATTATCTATTCTCTATTTTCTCTAAAAATAATAAGTATAATAGTATCTCTATCTGATCTATTACTATTATTATTACCCGGAGCTATATAGTAGTAATTAATATTAAATACTAAGTTTCGTATTATTATCTATTACGCTATAGAATACTAGTAAGCGATTAACTTAGAAAATATCTATAATTACTTATCGTAAGTATATATAATCTAAGTGAGAGATCGTAAGGTACTAGTTGAGTATCTAGAGTAATAGTAATAGCTATATGATTTTCGTAGCATGCTATTACTACTTAATTATTCGCTACTATAGCTAGTACTTTCTATTATCTATAGCTTCTAGTATCCGGACTACACGTATAAAACCGCTAACTATAGTAATATATAGAAGTATTATAATATCGAGCATAAGAAGAAGCGACTACTAAACGCGTAATTATTTCGCTCGGTTTAGTTATAAATATAGTTCGTAGCGAAAAGGGTATGATATTAGATAGTTAATATAAATATAACGCGCCTATTATATAATAATAATAATAGCAGTAGTAGTAGCTGCGATATAGCTATTATAGCTTAAATCGTAGCGCGAATCTAGAAACGAGAAGAGCAGTAGGCCCGGCTCGGGAGAGAGATCGGGCCTACTGAAAGGGACTTATAGTAGCGAAATATATAATAGAACGAGGTACTCGCTAGGTTATAATACGATCTAGTAGCCACTATAGTATTTACTATTACTTATAACGACACAAGACTCAAGGCGGTATACAAGCAAGAATAAACAAGTAGAGAGGCTAAGAGCGATCTTATATGGTCTGGTACGAAGGAAACAGAAAGATGCAGAGCTCTGAAGGAGTCTGCACCTTCTATATATATAAGGAGGGTATGCCTAAGGCACCGATACTATAACGACACAAGACTCAAGGCGGTATATAAGCAAGAATAAATAAGTAGGGAGGCTAAGAGCGATCTTATATAGTCTGGTACGAAGGAAACAGAAAGATGCAGAGCTCTAAAGGAGTCTGCACCTTCTATATATATAAGGAGGGTATGCCTAAGGCACCGATACTGGCCCGTATCTGCTACGTATACTATGCGCCGTCATATTACCCCCTTCTAAGACAAAGGCTCGCCCTCGAGCCTTGAAGAATCGAACAAAGGAAATAAAGTAAGTATAAAACGCAGTTAAATATCAAGATAACCTTCTAAATTTCTATTAAACTGAAACCGTAGATACTAATTCAGTACCGAGATTATCTCTTCTGTAGAGGGAAACGTAATCTCCGGTAATTATAATACTGAGTTTTACTAAATAAGCGAGACTAAGCGAGTGATTAAAACACTTGAAGGTTACGAAAGAAACGAAGGTCCAAATCGAATTCTAAAGAAGCTAAAAGATTAAGGAGAGTTAGATATCTTTATTAAGTAGATATAGAAAGTATTAAATTAAAGGTTCTAGTAGAGGGAGGTCGATTCTGCCGAGGGGGATAAATTATACCGGGGTATAAGAGTTACGAGTCGGATTCCGGTAATTTCCGCTAGGGTAATAAGCTACTTCGTCCTAGCCTAAAAGTAAGGTTTTTCGCTATCAGAACTACTTTCGGAAAGTTAAAGTCGGGTAAGGGGATAATAAATATTTTTTTTCTAGTAGAAGGAGGTCGATTCTGCCGAGGGGGACAAATTATACCGGGGTATAGGGGTTACGAGCCGGATTCCGGCAATTTCCGCTAGGGTAATAAGCTACTTCGTCCTAGCCTAAAAGTAAGGTTTTTCGCTATCAGAGCTACTTTCGGAAGGTTAAAGTCGGGTAAGGGGATAATAAATATTAGGGCCTATAGGGAAGTTTCCACTTAAAATTCGTCCGCTATTTTACTTCGTACGTATAAAGGAACGAGTTTCGAAGTATCCGAGAGTGACTTCGAAGTAATACTAGTACTTCTAAGGCTAAATTAAATTTAAATTCCTAGCTATCCGAGAGATCTCTAGAATCTCGGCTCTTTTGAAAACCTAACTATCGAATTCGTAATTAATAGTACTAACTGTTTCCGTATAATTCCGAAGTATAAAAATCTAAGGTAAGTAGAGATAACTCAGCGAAGAGCTCCCTAATAGTCGAAGTCGTACGTCCGAATCGAGTTTTCTAGGTAAGATATTATTTAATACCGTCCCCGGCGGTCTTAATCTTTCTGTTTAATATAACGATATAAGACTTAAAGCGGTATATAAGTAAGAATAAATAAGTAGGGAGGCTAAGAGCGATCTTATATAGTCTAGTACGAAGGAAACAGAAAGATGCAGAGCTCTGAAGGAGTCTGCACCTTCTATATATATAAGGAGGGTATGCCTAAGGCACCGATACTGGCCCGTATCTGCCACGTATACTATGCGCCGTCACATTACTACTACTACTACTAAGCCCGATCTAGCCCGACTAATATTATACTAAGACTAAGTCTTATAGCGCGTACTAGCTACGCTTAAGGCTATCGGGGGGTATAAGGATATTCTAAAGTAATTCTTAGGTAGAAAAACGGGTTAGGGTTAGAAAAATATTAAGGTCATAAGGAAAAAAAAAAAAAAAAAATTCCTATATTACTCTTTAGTACTTATTTTTCTATATTATAAAAAAAAAAATCAGAATTTATTAATAAGAGGTACTATTATACTAGTTTTAATATACTCAATAATCTATGACATGATTCCTGTCATTGCACTCTCTCGAAAAATCCTAGAATCTATGACATGAATCCTGTTATTATACCGTCTCACGAAATTCTGGAACTTATGATATAGATATTATTATTATACTTTTTTAAGAAATTCTAGATCTATGATACAGATCCTGTCATTATACCCCCTCATAAAATTCTAGAACCCATGATATAGATATTATTATTACACTTTCTTAAGAAATTCTAGATCTATAACACAGATCCTATTATTACACCCCCTTATAGAATTCTGGAACCTATAATATAGATATTATCATTACACTTTCTTAAGAAATTCTAGATCTATAATACAGATCTTATTATTATACCCCCTTATAAAATTCTGGAACCTATGATATAGATATTATTATTACACTCTCTCAAGAAAATCTAGATCTATGATATAGATCCTAATATTGCACTCCCTCATAAAATTCTGGAACTTATAATACAGATATTATTATTATACTTTCTTAAGAAATTCTAGATCTATGACACAGATCCTGTTATTACACCCCCTTATAAAATTCTAGAACCCATGATGTAGATATTGTTATTATACTTTCTTAAGAAATTCTAGATCTATAACATAGATCCTATCATTATACCCCCTTACAGAATTCTGGAACCTATGATATAGATATTGTTATTATACTTTCTTAAGAAATTCTAGATCTATGATACAGATCCTGTTATTACACCCCCTTACAGAATTCTGGAACCTATGATATAGATATTATTATTACACTTTCTTAAGAAATTCTAGATCTATGACATAGATCCTGTTATTATACCCCCTCATAAAATTCTGGAACCCATGACATAGATATTGTCATTATACTCTCTTAAGAAATTATAGTATCTATAATACAGATCCTGTTATTGCACTCCCTTACAAAATTCTGGAACTTATAATACAGATATTATTATTACACTTTCTTAAGAAATTCTAGATCTATAATACAGATCCTGTTATTACACCCCCTTATAAAATTCTGGAACCCATGATATAGATATTATTATTACACTTTCTTAAGAAATTCTAGATCTATAATACAGATCCTGTTATTATACCCCCTTATAAAATTCTGGAACCCATGATATAGATATTATTATTACACTTTCTTATAAAATCTAATAACTTACACTAGAAATCTGATCATTTTACCCTTTTAGAAAGTTCTAGGACTAATAATAAAACTTCTATTATTAGTACTTAACTATTATCTGAAACCTACTCTTTCTTCTAATAGTGATCACTATAGCTTCACTCTTTATACTAATATATTTCGCTTAAAGTAATCTCTCTATAAGAACTCCTATTATCTTTACCTATCTATTTTTTATAGCAAATACCCTTATACTATACTTGTTATTACTACTTATCCCTATTTTTTATTCAATTATTATAACTCGACTCTTATCCTCGAAACCCTTCTCTCGCTAGTAACTACTCTACTACTATCCCTGCTATTATAACCCTTTCTCTATTCAGTAAATACTATACTAGTATATTAATTACTATATAAAGCCTTACCCTCTAATTATGATACCTATAGCTACTCTTCTATATTAATACCCTCTTTACTATAGAAATTCCTACCCTATAAGTCCTGCTAATATTAACTACTCTCTATTACCCGTAAGGTTAATTCTCAGCTATATACCCCTAAACCTCTTAATAATCTACTTTTAACTCTACATAATCAAAATCCTAATCTTTCTTTTATCTTAAAATATTCGAGTATTAAAAATCTCGAAAATTATCCATAAAACGCTTCTTTCTCGACCAACTTCCAAAGTTAAGCTATTAATATTCCTCTATACTAAGAACCCTATCTACATTTATACTACCGATAGCTACTACTACTACTCTAATCTATAGATAACCTCTAATCAACTATATCCCTACATCAGCCTACTATAAGCTTCCCAAGTTATCTGAGGATACCTACCCTTAGCTTTAGGCCCATATCCCTTACCTATCTAAATAGGTCTATATTATCTATTATCCTTATAAGATTAAAAACTATAGAAGAAGTCTTATCTCTATAGGCAAGATTCTTTATACGTGATAAAAATATACTTCATAATTCCTCCATAAGTAACCTTTACTCTAGACCTATTATCTGAAACAAGGCAGCTAGCTATTACTTTACTTCATAAGCTAAGAATCGTATAAAGAGAATAGTATAGACTCCCTACCTCTATTATAAGCTAAGCAGGATCATTTTCGCCTTAAGAACTATAATAAACCTCTCCTTCGCTCTAATTATCTATCTACCCTTCGCTATAATACCCGCGCCTAGCAGGTTGCTAGTCCAGAGATATACGTATACTCCTCCGCTAGGCGAAGAGATATTAATATTCGAAATACCCTAGGAGGTTTTACTCTTCTCCTAAACTCCCCTTTCTACGCCTTCTCTACTGCCTCCTTCGTATGTCTCTTGCTTCGAGCCCAGACCGATCTCTCCTTATTAATCATAATAAAGTATAAAGCTACTAGGTTCCTAAACGCAGTTAAGGTCTTTAAAAATCCGCCCTTATCTAGTTCCTAGTTATATCCTTTACTTATCTTACTATCCTTATAAGCAAAGTAAACACGAAATAGGATCTCTAAGCGCCTAAGTCCTATAGCTAATCCAGTCTTTATTATTCGTAATATCTCTATATACTCCCCGCAGGACCTTAAGATCAAGCCTAATATATCTATATCTATCCGAAAATATATACTATACTATATCTCCTAGGTGTGCTTATATACCTCGAGGTATACTAATCGACTATCTATATAGAGCGTAAGGAGGATCGGCCTTTGAAGCATAATAAATCGTAGTAAGGAGGTATCGAGAGTAGAACTAATACCGGCGGAACGCACTCGGATTATATTAATCTAGAAAGCTATCGCGCACTTCTAGATCTTACAGCGGATCTCCGATAGCAGAAGCGGAAATAAGATAAATGCCTTATCGAGGGCGTCGTCCGGATATATATATGCGAGCTATAGGATTATTGCAGATATCGAGCCCGGATTAGCGGGCAAGGTCGAATTGAAAGCCTCTATTATACGCGTGCTAAACTCCCTTGAAGCTATAGTATTATACGAATAAGTATCGAATACTATTCTGGAGTGAAGTAATATACTTCTTTCCCGCGACCTTATTCGCCTAGCCCTTTCCTCTTCTTACTATTAAATATATAAATTATATCAGGGGCAGGAATCTCCTGTGCTAATTCGCTCTATAGTCCGACTAAGTAGGGTATAGTCTACGTAATCATATAGCTCGTTATATCCTTATGCCGGCGTTATATCGGTATCTTAGTTAATATTTACTATCTCCAGAAGATCCGCCGTCTGATATACGACTTAGGATGTTTTAGCATATAGATATATTAAAACACGCTAGCGCGCTATCACTATAGTAACGTCACGCTATATTCCACATTACCACTAGGAATACTTAGCCCTCGACCGAATTCCTAAGATAAATACTCTTCCTTATCTATTATTTACGCTTCGGCACCTATTCTATCGCTTAAAAGCGCTACTTAAGATGGGTTTTAAGCTCTCTTTAGAAGAACTTCGTCGTGAAGTTAAGACCCTCTCTAGTCGTGATTTTCTAAGGCTAATTCGAACTAGTTCGCGGCTGCCGCTATCCATCTCTACCTCTCTTCCGATGCTCTTACGCTCTACTATATTGCGTTTTTAGGTATATAAAGCACCTCTATCTATATCTTATGAAATATCCTAACTAGTATAGCGACTGATCCGCTACCTATTCACGATACTTTCTAACTTACTCCTGCTCTTGCTTATAAGTGATCGGTCTTTATTTCTCTACTTCCTCTAATCACTAGTAGTACTCTTTCCTCCTAGTAGTTCCGCACCGCCCCTCGTACCTCTAATCACTATATCGCAGACGATATCACTTCCGGCCCCTTTCTCCTAACTTTCGCCTATAACCTCTATACCCTTATCGAAGGAGCTGTCCGCCCCCCTAGGAATACTTTTACCGAAACCTAAGAGTTCTATTAAGAACTTATTACTATAGAGTATCTTATGGATAGGGTCTAATACTTACCTAGGGGAAGTTATCGAGAATATCGATATAGGCGAACCTACTTAGAACAGACCTCGTAGTAGACTAGCTAGTAATTAAGTCTAGTGAATACCTTCTCTTAACGTATCTGTCTCCGTGCTACTATAATATCGATCTTTTATCATATCTAATATCTGTATTACTTTCGCCTATATAAAGCGTAAGTTTACGTTTATCTTAACTATTCCTCTATCTACTATGCCTACTACTTCTTAGATCCCGCCTTAGTTATACTGTTTTAGTTTTAGCAGCGTATTATAGTCCGTGCACTCTATATCTCCTGTAAGCGCGTTTTGCGGCTGTATATACTCTATTTACTATCGTAGGATAGCTCGCGCGCGACAGGGCGCCTATTGTTTTAGTATACCGATATGCCTAAACCTTCTATCTAATATTCCTTTTATAAATCCTATTCCGAAATATAAAATAACTACTATAGTCGACCTCCTATTATATCACGCCCGGGTAGCGAAAGGCTATTAATATCCTACTGTATATCTAAATCTAATTTTAAAATATAAATAACTTTCTGTAGCGTCGCGTAGGGCCTTTATATATAAGAGACTAATAGCTTCAGACGAAGAATCGAAGCGCCGCAACTGCGAGGCTTAGCAGAAATCCCGAGCTCTTAAGTAGCGATAGTAAGCTTTCCTACGACTCTCGCGATATTACTAACCTTACTAGGGAACTCCTCTCGTCCGCTTTTACTACTTTATTTAATTTATATCTATCCGCGCGAAAGAATATCTATAACGCTACCTTTATAAACGCCGGAATCGTATCTAATAGAATCCTATATACTAAAATATCTTAGAATATAAGTACCCCGAAGATATTTACTAAGGCCTTATGCCTTAAGGGCTAGGAACCTATATATAGTGCACTCTGGGACTAGATTATAGATTTAATAGAGAGTAAGGAGGATATTACTATGCTCTTCGAAAATGAGGATAGAAGCTAGAGTAAGGACCTCTAGCTATTCCGCGATATTAACTGCTATATACTGAAGCTTATATCCTAACTAGTTAAGACTAGCGCTTCTATATCTGCCCTTATTAATATACTATTACGGAACGCTAAGTTTAGCTTTACCTTTCCCTCTCGCCTCGGACGCTATATTACTAGCTAGGATATAATCCCCTGTACTACTTATATTAGATTTACTAACTAGATCGTGGCCTTCTATATCGATACTATATTTACTAGGCTTATCGCACTTTCCGGTAAGTATAAGAAGCTATAGCTCCTTACGCCCCCTACTGAAATAAATATCGCTACTTTACTCTGCTATCCATCTGCTCCTCTCGCCCTTATCGCCGCCGAATTAGAAAACCTAGTTATTTTTCGCTAAACTTCAGAATATGCCTTATTCCTCCCCCCCGGCGTTATTTATACTATATTTACTATTTATACCGGCCTTCTCTTCAGCAGGGCGTTTACTACCCGGGAGGGCATCTGGGGCGCTACTATAGGTCTTGTGACTATATATGCAGGTTATTTAGACGGCGATATAGACGAAGAGGCTTAGCGCGAACTCGACGGCGTCTTGAAGCGTTAGTACTTTAACCTTAAGGCGCTTTATAAGTATAGAGATTCTTATCTGCGTGGTAAAGCCTACTAGATCTTGCGTACTACTAAGTTGCGTAAGCTTCGTCTCGATCCTAAGCTTAGGGCCTTAGGGGAGAAGTTAGAGAAGTTAATCGGCAGATACTTTCCTATAGCTATTCTTAACGCTCTATAGCTTAGCGATAGTAATATACCTGGAGAAGAGGCTAGTAGGGATCTAGATAGAGCGTTAGAAGAGGTACCGGACGAGGAGATAGTAAAGGAGCTAGAAGCTATAGTATTCTTATAGGAGTACGAGTCGGCTAATAAGGAGATTATAAGGTCGGTTTTAGAACCTGCAGGGGACGCCTCGGATATAGAGATAGCGGACGGCGGTATAGAGGACGAAATATATATACTTACCCGGATAACAGATGATAGGAAGCACCGGGAAAACGCTGTAATAGACGAGGAAAGGAGAGAAGGATTTCTAGAAGACGCGGTATTCGCTAAGGTAGCAGAAGTCTAACCTACTATCCTATAATCTCGTATACCTCTAGAAGTATAACCTACTAGAGCTAATAATTTTATGTATTATATTATACTTACTTATCGCTTAGCGTACCCTGCGTCTTCACTTTATATATAGCTGAGATAAGAGAGATTATTACTTAGGCTATAGACTAGACTAGGTAGTATAGATTCATATATATCTATTCGACGACGAGATACCTATTATAATTATATATTCTACTAATGTTTCAACGAGCCTTATAGTAGTACTATCGTCACGAGGAAAATCCACCTTCTACTAATATGTTAACGAGTCCTATAATAGCACTCTCGCTATAAGGAAAATCCCTCTTCTACTAATATGTTAACGAGTCCTATAATAGCACTCTTATTATAAAGAGAATCTACTTTCTACTTATATATTAACGATTCCTAAGATAGTACTCTTATCACGAGGAAAATCCACCTCTTACTAATGTTATAACGAGCCCTACGATAGTACTATCGCTAGAGGAAATCTATTCCCCCCTAATGTATCTACGAGCCTTATGATAGCCCTATTATAAGAGGAAAATCTAGTATAACTTATCTGATATCAGAATTATGTTTCCCTCTTAACTTCCCTAGCGCTTAACTCCTAGTGCACGCCTTGCCGCTCTCTTTCAGTATCCTAGTATGCCGAAATCCTCTTCAAGGCCTTAAAAACCTTAGTATTCGCTCCTTTGTTATCGAGAGCGATTTAGGGTATAGTAGGGGCGCTATCTTGTTATATTCTAGCCGCCCCTACCCGAAAACCTCTCTTCTCTCTACTACTGATTACTAAATGCGCTGCCCTATATGCTTTGCCGTCGATAGTAGCGTTCTATTCCCGTCTAGAAGAGGTATTACTAAATAGAACCGAAAGAAATCTATAAAGAACGCCTGCCTCTATTAGTCTTGGATCGTTAGATATACGCGAAGCGCTCTATCTACTTTACTATATATTATCCGGTACTGTTTCGCTTCGAAATGCGTATAATTCCATGACTTATTAGCTAACCATAACTAGTCGAAGATAGCTCTTAGGTTTTTTACCCTTATCTTATTCCCTAACGTAAAATATAGCCTCCCGAAGTAATTAGCTAGGTCGGATTCATAAAAGCGAATCTTATCCTCCTTAATCTTACTCCTGATATCAGACTTTCTTAGATATGCCTCCTTAAGTAGACCTTACAGGACCTCTTAGCGATACTTTCTGAAATATAAGTAGCTAAGTAGCTATAAGACGTTATTAAGCTTCAGCTTTTCTATCGCCTTAGGGAGAACCTTAAGAATATTATCTAGCTCCTAAGCTACCTATCGGACCTTACGCGTCCTCTAATTAAAACCTAGGATATCTGAAGACTTTATTATAAAGTAAGGTTTCACCTCCTCCGTAACCTGGAGGCGCCTCCAGTCTACTACCGAACCCTACTAGCTATAGCCTATTTATGATAAGGTCCTCTCGAACGCTAGACTATAACGCTACCTCCTGGTCCTCTGCGACGTATACTTTTGGTACTAGAGGCTCGGTACTGTCTCTAACGTACTGCGGGAGAAGAAGTAGCGAAGGCACTAAAGCAGGGTATATAGCAGATAATTCCGGCTTTTAACGATCCTATTATTAGGTGCTATTATTACTACCGCCTCGAATAGCGTATATAGCTTTTGAACGTTACTTAGTATATAATCGCAGAACCTAGGGGTTTCTATTACTTATATAAACGAGAGTATCTTCGACTACTATAGTAGCTATAACTTGCGCTCTCGATCTATCTCTCGTCTCTGATACTTATCTATATAGACTAAGAGGACTATACTCTTAACGCGATACTCTAAGCGTAGGGCTAACGCCTAATTACGAGTATTATAATACGTAATGCGTACTCGCTTCTTCGAGTTCCGATATACCCTCTCGATAATCTCTCGTTTCTTCCTTACCTATTTCCTATCTGATACTACCGAGTGCTAAGTTATCTAGTCGAGGCAGAGCTCTAATATACTCTTATTCTAAAAGGGATAGATCGTACTAGTATCTGTAATCTCCTTCTCTACCGCATAGTATTATAAGTACCATAAGCTTATAGTATAGATCTACGACTTCTTTACGGGAATATATATTATATTTACCGCCTCGTATAGGAACTTAACGTTATAATACTATATTACCCCCTCGACCGGCTCGATATATATATTCTCGAGAAACCTTTCTAAATAATATCGTTTCTATAAGTATACCTGAGCCTCTCCTTAATTAGATATCCCCTCTGTAAGTGCGCTTAGGCAGATCTCTATCGCTATATTTATATATAGCTCTTCGTGCTATAGGAACCTCTAATCGAAGATAGTATCGAGCTTATCGTAGAACTTAGCTACGACTGCAGAGAACGAATCCTAGCCTTGGAATTATAACTTATAACTCTTACTTATTATATAAAGAAAGGTATTAAAGAAATCCTGCAGATCGGCTTCCTGCGTACAGCTTTATACTATTATCTAGATCGCCTCGAGGTATTAGGACTAGATAGCGTAAGTCCGGTGTTATCTTACTGTCGAATCTTGCGCTCCTGTTCGGGTTTCGTTCGCTTTCGCTACGGTATTTAACTAACTCGTTAGCTAAGTTAGTAGGATATACTAAGTAGCTATATTTAAGATATAGTCGAAGATACTCTTAAGTATAACGCCATCCGTGAAGGCTTGTATCTAGACCTCCGTTAGGCCCTTGAAAGGAATATCCGACTTATAAAGATAAGGCAGGAATACGTAGATTATATAATTATAAATCCCTTAGATCCCGCTGATATATACGTATAGGATTTATTATAGCTAAAGAGTCGCTACTCTTAAAGTTCCCTTATTATCCTTATAATAAATACTTCGTTCGATCTTTATATCGCTTATAATCTTACGCGTAAACTAGAAAGTCGGGCAATAGTAAAGCTCTCCCTGAAACGCTCTTATTGAAACCGGAAACGTAATCGTACTATCGATATCTATGCTTATCCTAGGAAATATCTACGCCGGCTCCTCTAAGTATAAGTATATATTCTTTACCCCGGAGCTCTTATCTTGAATACTAGTGAAAAGCTCCTTAATTACTTCCGCCGAGGGCAGGACTTGCCTCGCTACTACCTCTTAGTTCCCCTGAAGACTATTAAATCCGAGTCTAATTATATTACTCGGAAACCTCTTGATATTCTCGTATATAGCGTCTAGCGGGTAATAATTATCCCCTGCAGTAGTATTATAGCTGATCTCCTCCCGGCTATATCGTTAGTCTATATAGCCTAAGATCCCCGCCTAGGTTTAGCGTCGGATAATATCCGCTAGTCAGTAGCATTCCTTGGATTATTCTTATATATCGTATCGTTGAAGAAGGTTTAGTATATTCCGGTCGTGCCTATCTTACGAGGAGTCTATCCTAGGTCTATCGAACATATCTATTAGTTCGCCTAAAGAGTCTACTATCTTACAGTTACTCTCGTAGTCCATAGAAGCTTCCCTTATATCTATAATTCTATTAGCTCGCCTTAAGAGATATCTCCGATTAATATACCCTTACTTATTTATTCCTAGGAACTCCCTCCCTTTACCCTCCTATTATCCTAATAGAACGTATACTAATCTCGGCGGCCCTTTCCGTCTAAGGGACTCTCTACTTTATCTCTCCTTAATTACTACTACTTTACCCGCTCGTAGCCCGAAGAATCGAAACGTAACGTTTATCAGGTAGCAAAGTATTCCGAGTTTAGGAATAGTAATAGCGAGGCGATCATAAGGTTATAGTCTACCGGTTATTCTAATTATCTAGGAGTCGAGATATAGTCCGCGAATAATACCGCCTTACTACTACTCCTCGCTACTAGTAGTAGGGTATCGATTATCGCGAAACCCGAGTCCTCAGCTGATCCTATGTTAACGTTACTCCCTGCTCTTAGTAGGAGAGACCTGATCGTAGCGAAACCTGAATCTTCGATTAAGGATACCTCGACGCTACTCCTAGCGTCCGGTAGCAAGGAATTAATAATAGTAAGACCGGAGCCTGCGATTGAAGCTGCCTCGATACTACTCCTAGCGTCCGGCAGCAGGGAATTAATTATAGCTAAACCCGAGTCTCTGATTATAGACGCCTTAATACTACTCTTAGCGTCCGGCAGTAGGGAATTAATCATAGCTAAACCCGAGTCTCCGCTTATAGACGCCTTAATACTACTCTTAGTCTCCGGCAGCAGGGAATTAATCGTAGCTAAACCTGAGTCTCTAATTGAAGACGCCTCTCTACTTCTCCTAGCGCCTGATAATAGTAAGTTAATTATAGTAAGCTTATTACTCGACCGACTCTAATAGCTAGAGTGTCCTGTATACCCTTCTCTATCTTCTATCGGAGTCGCTATAGAAAGTAAGATAGGGGCCGCCTAACAAGTCCTTACTATATTATAAGTATACTCGTTCGAGGTCGCGTAAGAAGCAGACGACAGAGCTATCGACAGGCTACTTAAGGAGTTCTACCCTAAATTAGCACGCGACCTTCGATTAGATAATCGCGTAATACCGTAATAAAGCGATCTATCGGCCCTATTAGGATCTTTCCTGATTAACTACGTAACATAGACCTACTTGACGAGGTCCGCACTCTATCTTTCCTCGACTGACTACTCGAAGCTGACCTTCTTCTTACTTTTATAGCTTTTAGTATTATAAAGCAGATAATAGGAATATAATATATAATATAGGACGAGGAATTTTTAAACTAGTAAGATACTAAGCAGAGATAATATAGTAGTTTGATATTTAGATATATTAATATACTAAAACACTAGGGTATACCTGCGTCTACTAAGCGACCGTCGGAGACTAGCTATATTATAATAAACCTGATTTCCCCGAGAAGCTATTCTAATTCACTATGGATTATCACGGCCGAAACTGAATATATATTACTATAGCGACTATTCCCTAATCGCGATTATATCGCGTTATAGCACCTGCCTATATCCGTAATACCTTCTATATAATAGTAATAATAGTATATATATAGCTATCGTTAGAGAGAACCTGCTTCGCTAGAGTTCTTTCCTCTGCCCTAGAGTAAGCTAAGGGTTTTAAGCAGAGAGAGGCTTAGCTGATATACCACTCGCGACGTTTATAGCGCTATTAACTTCGCACCGGGCTCCTTTAAGATATATAGAATCAGATACTCCGCAGCTGCGTATACGTTAACTAATCCCGGGAAGGCGTCGAAGAGGATCTTGATAATCTTAGGGTTAGGGTTAGGGTTAGGGTTAGGGTTAGGGTTAGGGTTAGGGTTAGGGTTAGGGTTAGGGTTAGGGTTAGGGTTAGGGTTAGGGTTAGG